>WEDG01000067.1:0-252500 GCA_017591395.1 Schistocephalus solidus | reverse complement strand
TCTTTCTGCTGGACAGAAAGCAGGCGAATAACCGTAATAGTTTGTGGAATAGCCTCAAAAACGAAAAGCATGTGTTCATGCTTAGAAGGCTAATTCTAACGAGAAACGTGAGCGCGCCTTGAAAAGTGGTTACAGGTCTATTGAGAAGGGACTGGACAGCAAATTGGAACTGTGCACGCTAAGAGGTCGCCTGAGAAAGGTGTTTACTAAGAGATAGACGGTTTCTATACCCGAACCAAGCTCATTCCTTAAATCCAATAGCCAATACAAGTAGTTTAGGTGAAGAATGTAAGCGATAGACTTCCAGGTAAGTGCGCTTAACAAATGATAGTGTTGAAAAATCAAGCGAACTTTACAAGGTTCATATTTTATAAATTCTAATGAAACGTTGAAAAGTGGTTCTAAGTCAAAAATCCCACACTGACTTGTTCCATGAGCGGAATCCAGTCGATGCGCGAAGGGGAGGAAAAAGTAGAAATCAGCAACTTTCGGAGACAAACACACAACTGGTGTGACGGTGGCAGTCGGAACGGCTCACAAGACGGGTTTGTAGACGGGGTCTTTGTCGATGCTTCCTTCGAATACTTTGGCGGCTTCAGGTGTGAAGAGAGGAGGTTGATTAGGGACAAGTGGGAGTGAATGGACAGTTAGTTACTTGGTTGGGATTAATTTCATCGAAGGATAATTATTCAGGTTATAGTTCCATCTTAAGCCCGGGATTCCTTGACAGCGGTAGGTAAAGCAGAAATGGTAATTTCGGTTCGACTTTGTGGTTTTGTTTCCTTCAATTGTTGAATTATCGTCGACACAAGCGGATAAGAACGCAAACTGTGCTTATTAATTGGTCACATGTTCTAATTGATTAGTGAGCGTAAAGTTCGATTAAGTAAGCATCGGGTTCACGTCACCGAGTAAATAAATAAGTAAATGTATTTAATGACAGTTTACAGACAATGGAGAATATCTGGTCACGTGTTGACAGTGTTTAACGGTTCTGACAGGATAAGGGCGTCCACTGTTGCCACCTTTGAGTTTAAATCCACACACCGCACAGGCGGCAGAACAAAGATGATCAAACAGCCATCTCAGCCTCCGTACCGCAACTAGGTAGAAGCTGCACTGGATTTCAGCAAACAGCGAGTACCTCACAGGAGGTGCACCAGAAGGTCGCATGAAACGAATATGGTCACTTGTCCGCCCACTAAAACAATTCTCTAAAAAAGTCGAGGGGAATAAAGAACCCCCATTGCAGGTAAAATTGTCCAGCCTGTAAATATTGTTGCAAGGCGCACCTAATAGGTGATGAAATCGGGAGTTGAGAGAGTTGATCAAGTTGCCGATACAAGCGAAAATGCGAGTCCCAGGAAGTAATTGATAAGTAGACGCGATCGCTGGGACGAGCTTTATTCGCCTGACGTTTCAGATTTCAACTCGAGCCCATCATCAGAAACAGTATCAGATATGGGTAATTCGTACACAAGGAGTTGCAGTATTTATAGAATGCCGTCGCCTACGGCAATTAACAGCTCCCCCTTCAGCGATGACGACTGCGCTCTGGTGCGTTAGTTGTTTGATGGCCAGCATGCGGGTCGTTATCCGCTGATGTTTCGACACCCATGTTGTTGAACAAATTGTGGACGCACAACGAATGCGATCTGCCTAGTACAAATATTCCGTAATTCTTTGGTTAAGTACAAATCCTTATTGCATAACTATATTCTGCAAAAGACAACCCAGGCGGGGCTGTGAACCGCCAGTACGAAGTAATTCTATGCACATGAAATGGGTGAAGAAGGGGCAGTCACATAATTAGCCTTGAAAATTTTTAATATCATCAGACGAGCGCAAAAGGTATGAGCAGGAAGGTACTGAAATAAACATCGAATACTACGAATAAAATAATCAAAAACGTCGGAGGGGGCAGTGTGCAAGGCGATCACTGGTGTGATATTCGAAACAGAGAGCTAAGGAAACTGATAATACCTTCTCACTCGGAGCTAACTTCTGAATGACGATGCACGCGTGCATTGCACAATCCAAATCTACATGGTTGAACCCGCTCAGGTTGCCGAGACCATAGTTCACGAGGTCATCCAGGTGCCTCATAAGAGCTGTGCGTCCAGACCTGACGATTGGAAAAAAAGTATAGTTTTGCAAAAAAAAAGGACATGACGGCAGATCAAACCGGTGCAAAGAGCCCAGATCGAAGATTCTGATTCAGAGGCACTTTTGGTATGGCTTTATACTCACTCTGCGGTCATTTGGAGAAGGATAAGCAATGCCTTGAGTTCCCTGTCACGGTCAAAAGAGCCAGAAGGCTGGGTACGTGAAGCGGCCAAATCGATAAAGCGAGTCCACAGTTCCGACTTCAGATCCTCGTCGACATGACCGAGACGGAGAAGCTCATTCAGTATGCGCTCCAGGCTGACGAGGTCCCCGAGGGAAGACTGACAGACAAGGTGAACCAGGGTTGAAATGACAACAGCCAGAGCTGCGGGTGAAAGGCGTCCATCTGCGGTGAAGGACTCATTCACCAGGTCAGGTTGGAAGTACAGGCGACTGTGGAAAAGAAAAACAAGATATTAAATTCTGCCATCCAAGGGAAAATTTGTTGAACCCCTGCATAAAAGGAGTACCATTTCATTTGAAGCGTTGAGTATAGTGACCGATAAATGAGTTGATGGAATCAATATTGTTTTCAGTCAATATGATTCTTCTAACCAAAGGAAACAATTCTATTGACACTGACAGCATCAACACACTGGAAAACTTCCTCATGACGGTTAAGCCGTTCCCTGGTTGGTTGTGTCGTAAAACTGTAAGGGAACGTACTTTTAGGCTTTGGACGAATAAAGTCTGGAGCGCGTGAATTGGAATAACTAGGAACACTTGGAGAAAATTGTCATACTGCCACGTCTTTTACGAATGAAATACCCTGGGAATTTTTAAATACGAGGATGGATTTGAATGACATCAGGTCGGAACCAGTTAGTTGGAGGCTGCTGAACAGCTGCCCAAGGTCTGTCAGAGACCGAACGCTATACTATTCAGCAGTTCACTGTTCAGCAATGGCAAGAAACTGGCGAGGTACGGAAAAACTCGAGGAATCTGCATTATCTACTGTAAAAAGATGTCGAGCCAAACGCCATGACAGACACAGTCTCGGCTAAAATTCATTTGTGCGTCATCCTTTCAGTGGCAACAAACAATTCTGTTGATGGTTTTAATCAGGCCCAACTATCTGTCCGTCCTGGGAAAGGGCGTCGGTTGAAAGACTACCAAACACGGTGCTTTAGTAAATCGCGGCCACTTTATCTCTGATCAGCTGTCCACGTCTAGTTTTCACAGGAAGTAGCGTCGATAGTTCTAGTGATACCCGTGATATAAGCCTTCAAAGGGTAGTAGTAGTGATAGCGGTGCTGGCGAAAAATAAGGGAAGATAAGAACGGGGACACACCGACAGGCATCCAGAACAGCTTTGCGAATAGACTCCTCTTGAGACCATATCATGGTTAACATGTGACGGAGGGACTCGTCCAAATTTTTCACACCTGCCTGTTTCGCTGTGAGGAAGAATTCAATCGCCTCCAGCACATCACTGGCCGTCTTGGCATGTAGCATGTTTCGTACATCCTCAATGGCAGTGGCCATATATTTCGCAAAACGGTCTATCTCACGCAGGTAAGCAACACAGGCACGCTGGCGCACAAGGTCCGATTTACAGGCCTCCAGGGCGACCTCCATGGACACAGGTGGTGCATCTCCATTAGCAGGCACCTGACTAACATTGCGGCCCTGTGACGACGTGGACACCCTGTCACTGGCGCCGACGGAGTCGGCGTCGTGCTGAGCGACCAGGGCAGCCGAATGAATGACTGCTTCAAGTGCAGCCGCAGCCTCAGAAAAGCCCTGTTCAGTGGCTGCTTTGGAGTTTCTGCTGTCAGTCTGATCTTGAACATCAACGCCGACCAGAGTGTCTTCCGAGGAGGAACGATTTACATACTGCGTACCGTCATGGACTTGGCGCCGTTTGCGGCGGCCTCTGGTTTCTCCTGCTTCTGTCCTTTTGCCACTCTTAAGAGAGCCTTCTTTTGAATCTTCCTCCTCAGTCAAATCTTCACTCTCTTCCTCAGAGCTAGAGAAGTTCAGCTTCTTTTTGCCGTTCTTCGTCTTTTTCCGGTTGGCATTTGCATCAGCCCGCTGTTCGACATTCCCATCTGTCTCCATGCCTTCATCTGGATTGGCACCCGGAAGTGCGGCCTGGACCTCTGCGTTATAAATTGTGGCTAAAGAAACAAAGAAACCCACATAGCAAATAAGAGCATGAGGATGCAGAGGAAAGGGCATGCACGGCAAAACCCTTCGTTGACGTGCCTAAACTGCGTTTAAAAAGCCAAACTTTGGACACCAAAGCTTAAGGGGGATCGAACAGTGGGGAATAAGGATCAAATAAGATGCAGATATCTGAAATCTCTACATGTACTTTTGGGAGAGGTGTAGGTGCCTTCAGGTGGGGCGATTTGAATAAACGGTTGTGGTTGGAAAATGAATTGTGCAAAAATTAGGGCGCCTGTGGAATGAATAACCCTCCTAGGAGTGGCTGAAAACTAAAAAGCCCTTTTGGTCGGTTGTCTGGGTGCACTTTTCGCTCTTGATCTGTCCTGTCAGTATTGGTAAAACTGATGTCGATAGAGAAAGACGCATTAACTAGTCTTTGACGGCATCTGCGGTGACCCTTCGATTCTTAAGCAGAATAAAAGGAGCACGAGAGCGAAATATTACCAAAATTGTCTTCGAGAAGCTTAAACGTTCCTCCTCCTTGGTTAACACATTCACCAGATCGGATGCACTCAACTAAAAAAAAAGAAAAAATAGTAATCTAAGTCAAACAGAAGACATCAAACAATAAAGAGTCGAAAGTTCCGAGGACTTGAACTTACGGAGTATGCAAAGCATATTAGGTGTTGAAATGTATAAACAGCAAGAAGCGTGGCATTAAAACGGTGATCCAATAGGAAGGCCAACCGATATGCTACCACGTTAGACGTCAGCAGAACACATTGATAGCACATCTGGAATTCCGTCTTGACGACTAGTTAAAGATCACTGGTCTGTACGTTTACTTTGTCCTTTGCGCAGTTTATGGGAGGAATTCGAAACCTCGGAGAAATAAACTAATGGACTTAGAAATCACTTTGAAGTTTTGCTGAGAAGACGGAAAACTGGTGTCTACAGACAAACAAAGAACGACAATCGAAAGGTTAACCGTCAAAGGCGACGAGGTCTACCACTGTCATGGAGGTGAGGCATACTCTCGTTATACCTATCACCATGGTTTACGTGCCCATCGCGTTCCGGTGGCAAAACAGAAGACGACCACAGATGGACATGAGAGTAGTGGCTCACAGCGCAAAACAACCCATGGCTAACATTACCCGAGGTCACTTGTGATGTCGTGAAATCGCTGCTCAAGAAGCAGCTGACTCGGAGTTCGAATGTCGGGTGTGCAGCCCGGGGTCTGGCTATCCTTGGCTGATGACGGCAAACGGAGATTCTAGTCTCCTTGTCTATTCTGGTAAAATTTCCTCAGCAAAACAGTTCATGCCGAGCACAACACACGACTGAATACGTGCTACGTTTAAATGGACGGAGGCATGTCAGTTGTCAGAGGAATATGGATTCCATTGGGGCCAGATTAAGCAGTCACTGCTACCTGACCCCAGCTGTTGAGTAGAACGCAGTTGGCAATTCACACCAATTAAAATGCTGTGAAAGTTGGAAAGCGCGCTTTATCGCTTATAAAGAACAATCCGAACGCAATATTCAAGTTAGATTCGACCTCACACGTTCTTCCCTAAATAACAGGTCATTGGCCTGCTCAAGCCAAGCTGGTTGGACACAGTAGATGATTTGGCCAAAAAGACTGACGTCAAACACGTGCCATACATGAGATCTAATTTCACAGAAGTGACAGGCAGCATAAAGCCCCTTTCTCTGGCGCACAAAACGCGGCTACGTTCTGTCGAATTAACAAGAAAGGCTACACTGCGGATAAAAAAAAACCTGAAGAAATGCACGTGATTATGGAAGGTTTTCGTTTTCCACGGATACCCTCAGCATTTAATCAATAAAGATAAGGCGTGCGTTGTTGACTTACCTACGCAATGACTGACTAAAGAGATGGAATATTTGATATCTGCTCAGTCTGAACTTTGGCTAGAGCTGGTGGAGGTCGGAAATGGCAATTCGGGCCATCCTTGTCCTTATTGGTGGCAGGTAAAATACGCTGGAATAGCTAATACGGCAAGTACATCCTGCGTCCAATTTAAATTTGATTTTTTAAAACACAGTTACTGGGAGGAGGGCTTATGGTATATAGGTACCTTTGCAGCAGGACTCTGGACCAGCATTGCAGTAAGCAGGCGAAGAGCATACTTCCGAGCAAAACTGGAAATGTCATTGATTGCTCCTTCGGGTCCTACAAGTAGACGCGCAAGTTGGACCTGTCGCTTTACAGGGAGGCCCTGCACAGGGAACGAGTAGGGAGAATTGTGAGACGAAACTGGTTAAAAATTTAATCACAGACAAACTAGCACTCGCACATATAGCTGAGAAAGCAAAAACTATGAAATCCTTCTTACAACTATTGTAGAAGTTTATTAAAAGTCATGTATAACTAAAACCTTGGACAGGAAATGCTAAATACTTATTTCCATTCCCCTACTTAACTACTAAGTATTAATGCACTTCACACAGGTAACCGCTCTCGCTTACATAAAGGAGTGTTTTTCGATCATCATTATTTTACCTTGGGCGCCAGGGACAACTTGTGCGTTGTTCAAGATTCTTCGTTAACTGTAAAACATGTGATGAGTTTTGGTAATATGAGATAAAACTGTTTTTGTCAAAAAAAATCACCCCAAAATCTGTATGCACTAGCTCGAGACATTGTTTCAAACCTCAATAAGGACTCAGAAACCCTAAAGTTTAAGTGGGATTAATTCCAATTCACGGACTGCCATTTCATTGCAACCAAATTTGCAAGTCTTCTGGTAGTTTTGGAGAAGCGTGTGCTGCAGGAAAAATGGTTGATTTTTCCAAAATTAGCCCCGGGTTTGCCTGGTCACCCGGCATTGCGCTTCGGCCGGAGTTAACAACGAGAAGACGGGAGTTATCATTATGCCCGAGAAGAGCCAATCTTCCACTCCCACTTTCAGAAGGATTACGGTCACCTAGCAACTTTTAAGATTACAACCCTCTCGGGTTTTAATGAGGAGGGGTCGAACCATTTAGACAAAACATTGGGCTGCTAAAGAAATGTTTTCCATGCATGCACAACAGCCACAAGGTCAGTCGGGCGTTTTTTAAAGCCCACTCATAGCGCAGACACTGGTAGTCGCTTTTTAGTATAGGCTGCATTCATTCGGCCTTGCATGGCAATGGGAGAACCTCCGTTTGGTGTCCCTTTGGCATATACGTCAACCGGAATTCTTTCAGAGATTTCCGGCATGTGCGATGCAAGCAACCGTAACTCTGTGCTATTTGCATAGGAGCAGTGAATTGCTTCCCACTCTGGACGTTCACATGATTCTCTTGACTTCATGCTCTTCTTTGCTGCTTACTATATTATCCGTCTTTTCCTGAACCAACATCAACTTACCTGCTTCGTACACATGTGGCTTCTAACACACACTATCCTAAAACACCGCCGTATTTTTATCAGTAAGAACTGGGAGACAAAGAACTGTTCGCAGGCATTACTGTGGTTGTCCTACCTAAAACTACACTTCCACTGAGTGATGAGCATCCGGTCCTCTCTTTCGCGAAGAGACAAGTCGTACGCATCGACATACACAAAAGTCCCTGTTTACTTACTCCCTCGAACGTCCGCTCCCTCTTATTTAGGATCGTACTTCCCCTCTTAAACCTGAATGCCATAGTTCTTTTCTCATTCTAGCACGCCTTTACTGCGTGCTACCCTACAGTATCTGAAAAAACTTGAAGATTGTTAGTTATGGCCTGCTTTCAGAAGTTGTGCTAGTTTCGAAGGAAAGGACAACTTGGAAATTGCAGAATGGAGTGACGTAGCTGGCGGGAAAGTTACCTTAGCAGAAGCCAGATTGTACCAAATCTGGAGGGCACGAGCCCGAACGAAGCCATTGACGTCATGAATGTGTTCCTGGTAGAAGAAGGAATAGGGAGCAGTTTCAGACAAGGCTGGAGGTTTTGCAGTGCCAGAGAACTGAAAAACAGGATTCAAAAACAAACCTGAAGGACATCCATCAGACGGTCACGCTGAATTTTGTCTTTTACCTCAAGCTGAGGACGGCTACAGAGGTTGCGCAACACTTCTCCAATCACACTGAGTGCGCAGTTCCGCATCTGATAGGGGTCCTCATTGAGACGAGAACGGATCAGAGGAAGAACTGAGACAGCCAGGACGGGATGTGTTGAGGAGACAGTTTCGAGGAAAAGGCAGAAGTTATGTGTGGCTGAAGAGTCGCGCTCGAGGTCCTCGCTGTTGTAACTGCATATTTCCTGGAGAAAGTCAAGAAAAAACCACTGATATTACAAGACGGCCAAAGAAAACAATGGAGCGCCGCGTATGATTAGCATGATGGTGTTAAGGTGGCTGAAGGAAGAAAGAATATACACCCTATGTAAAACTGCGGATTCAATGAAAAAATAGCAACAGGAGGTAGAATACAACCAAATAACTTACGTTAAGCAGTTCCTTTACAAAGGGAACCATAGATTCTTCTTCCATAAGACAATTCACGATAAGAGACAGGCAGTTGGCCATGTGAGCAAAGCATTGGAGCAGTTGAGCCAGTTTCACGCAGCAGGCAATTCCGTGCTTGTAGCGGTGGATCAGAGTTGTGAGTAAGTTGGTGATAGCTGTCCGTACACTGACGTTGGCAGCAAGTGATTTATTTTCCAGGAGCTTATAGCAGCAATTTGCTAGTAGGCTAGATGATAATAAAGCACTTAATCAGGGTTCCTCTCTGGCAGTGGTCATACATACAATAACGGCTTGAAGCATGAAAAACCAAGGAAAATAGCACAGATCACAGGATATTTCCCTTTACTGCTAAGTGGCAAGTTTTGGGCTTTTAAAAGAGACTAAATTTGGCGGAAGTGATGTGAAAAGTTGGTAAATAAGCAACTAGGCTAGTGATACTTCCAGATAAGTCATAAAAACTGAGGATTGAGGCTGCGCTTGAAAAGTACGCAGCCAAATACCCAACGATCCAGTTCTGCCAAAGTAGATACTACTGACTCTAGGAAAGGCACTGGTTAGCATTCTGGATAGATGTTCCCCTACGTATGTGCAGTTTTACCAATGTTGTCCCGTGTGGACCACCTATCGCTGTCCAACTATTGAATAAAGTACTCCTAATTGTAACCTTGAGTATTTATGAGATACCCGGATAATAGTTGGAAGCACAACTCACAGGCAAACGGAGATTCTTAGGAGCGACAGGCAACAGTATAATAATATCGTCAAAACTCTGTCACTAGACAAGTTTCTGCCTCTAGGCTATAAGAGTTCAAGTTTTCTTCCCAGTACTACTGAAAATCCGACTGAGTAATATTCACGAGTTTCCAACTGGCAGTCAGTTGTATACTCTACATAATTATTTGGCATACTGACAGCACAGGTTCTAGCTAAAATCCCAGACACGTGTTTCACCTATCTTTTGCCGCCGCGGGATGCATCTGTGAGGGATTCGACTCGTCAGTTGGTTGCCCAGCGTTCCCGCATTTTTCTGGTATCCGAACTCCAGATCGGCGAAACATGCGTGTCTGAGCTTTAACTAGTACCTGTGCTGTTAGTATGCTAAATAAATACGTCGATGAGACTATTGAATGCCAGTTGGCAGCTTTTGAATAGTACGCGGTTATTCCTCAGTTGCTGACATATTTCGGATCAAATATACATATGGAATTTCGGACCGAGTCTCTAAAGGTTTTTCCAAGGGGTTTACTCCGAATTCGCGCATTAATTTCCTCGTAGATTCAAACAAGGTACAACTTACCAATAATGGAAAACTGAGTAAGTTCGGTGGGATTTGAATCCGCGATAGACGAAACCAAGTTCCAATAGAGCGCGAAACAATAAAATGAACTCTGAAGTCTTGGTTGAGTTTTGGATTTTCCACAACTAGGATCAAATTACTTGCCCAGCCTACTGTTATGTACCGGCTAAAAAAGAAAGTTTGAAAATGAATTGTGTCGGAGATAAGGCATTTTGTACTCGCTGAGAAGAGTCGAGGCGTGATTAGAATACCGGTCGAAGACGTTACTACCCGCGAACCATGACAGCATCCAGACTAGAACCCCAAGACGTCGGTGTAGCTACCCGCTGGCAGTTAGAAATAATGAGGCGAAGGAAATACTCGGAGACCCAGACAAAGGGGCACTCCCCAGTATGGAAGCCTGATTAACGGAAGGAAGTGTGAATTCAGATGACAAAACATTTACTTGACGAAATCTTCCTCAACCACTGGAGGGTCCCAGAGGTTTTTGATTTCAAGTTTGCAGAGCTGGTCGAGAGTGGTTACGGCGTTCGTACATTCCGCGGGCCAGTCGAAAGAGAAGGTAGCATCAGCGGCACGGTTTCTTGCTGTCGAAGGTTTTCCACGGCCACGGCCAACCTTTGGGTCAGTAGAAAAATAAAACAATAATTTTTCAGCAAAACATTTAGGGAAACTGGATAATTAAGGAGGTTATGTATAATGATGTATAATGCTGCACAGAAAAGGTAAACTTCCAGTTTTTAGCGTGTACACATCAATTAGAGATAGACACTTGTCCTCTCTTCGACTCAGTAATTTTATACAGGTCAATTTTTCAATGAGAGCAAAAGAGATCAAGACGTTGGTGGAAGGACAGTAAACGACTTCAATCTCAAGCAATTTCGGCGGCCCTCAAAAACCCCACTCGATAAAAATGACTAATTAAGTAGTAGGTGCTTCCCCGTGATTTTTTTTACCTTTATAAATTCCAATAAATTTTCTAAAATACACTCAAAAATAACATTTCTTACACGCAGTTGATAGCAAATCACGTCTTCTTAAAACTACATATTGAAAAGAAAGGTATGCCTGGGTTTCAAAAATTTCTCCAATTCCCGTGCAATTTTGTGCCTCAGCTGACGCTGCAATTTGCGTTCAGGATTTTCGATCTACAAGCTGCACGCTTTGCGTGTAAGGAATAGCATACACTTATCGATATAATTAGGAAGATAACAAGTAGTGCTTATAAAATTTGGCAATGGATGCGGACTAAACAAACGAACAGATGCAATGCGATGGGAATGGAAATTGTACGGTTTTAAAAAATCTCATAATTAGAAACTTTTAAAACCGAAAGATTGCCTTTCTTTGAGTATAAAATTTGAAAACAAGATTTGCTACCAAATAAGCACGAAAGTGATATTTTGAGCCCGCTTTCTATAAAATATATTCGAATTTATAAAGGCAGCGAAACTCTATGGGGAAAATGTATACTCCTTAAAGACGTGGCGTATCTGAAATTTTATGGGATTGTACCGCACGATGGTCGAAATCAAAACCTTATTCAAGCAATCATTCCTAAGCGAAAAGGCACTGCAGAAGTTCCGCTGACATTTTAAGAGATCGGTCACTGGCTGTAGGCAAGATGATATGAGGGGTGATTAAACGGGGAAGAGGGGATTGAGGATAGGCACCGCTGCTTATGGTGATTAGGAGGGAAGAACGACGAAGAAAGGAGAAATTTTCACGCTTACCTTTGTGGCAGCAGCGACATTGCTCTCTGCAGTGAGGTCATTTTCTATCATTTCAACAAGTTGACACAGAAGATACGTATGCATTTTAGTGGAGTTTCGATATTCAGAGACAAGAGAACGATTGAGCGTGCTGTCAGAATTGGATAGACGGTTAATAACGCTGACTAATTCACGCACTGTTGTTTCGCAACCTTAAATAAGGGAAGAATAATGAATTATTAAGTGATCCGCTTTCAGTCGAGATGAGCATAATCTATTTGAGGTGGTCGACAAATGCATAGTTGTCAGATGGTTACGCAGTCTGAATAAAATAGGAAGTGTGCACTATTTTCGCGCCACACAGTGGAATACAAGTGTCAAAAGTGATAACTTAGACAAAAAATATATCCACTATGACGATATTTAGAGACATTCTTCGAGGCAGCCCACGCCACCAGATCTTCAACCAAATCTCTCGGAGGATGCTGATAACCCTTATTAATATTATTATAAGTAACAGTAGTAGTGATGATGATGTGGAGGTAATTACACCTAGGCTCATGTTGCAAACTTGAAAGATATATTTTCCCATAAAAAAATGCAAATGCAAAAAACGAACCCTTAAGTACAATGTTCCATGCATCTTCTTTTACATTCACATCTGTCGACTTCCACTCACTAAAAAGAAAGAGTGTATGAAAAGCAATTTCAATAAAAGCAATTTGAATCCAGCATTTAGAAACTAGCACTTATATGTAGACTATATTGGGAAAATACAAGGCATGGGGTCAGTATGAGGCGTTTCAGTTTAGACTTACAAACAACTCCCTAAAAGCCCGAATACAGCCACTGCAACCTATGAGGAATGCAAACTAGTTAGCTATGGCTATTTAGCACAGAAATACAATAGTCACCTAATGAAAGGACAACTATTGAATAATGTTATGGATCAAAGAAAATTGAAAAACAAACTGTAAAACGCTGTAGAGAACGTCGAAGTATTGCAACACTCCAAGCAGGCCCTCTCGAACAAGCCGCCGTTGACAATCTGAAAAAATGAAAATAGTTTACATAAGTGGAGGCCGTAAAATGTGTCGGTCGCTGTCACGATTCACGAGGATAGATTCTGGCGGCTCAAAGAAATATGACTACATGAAATGAAATCATGTGCCTAGCAGCATTAAAAGCCAAGAGTTCGTCCTCAACCAATATACAGTAGTTCGTCAACCATGATCATCAAGGACTATCAATAATCGATCATGGCTGTTGAGACGCACGCAGATTGCTTTAGAGAACGAAAGTATTGGACAACATCAGCCCTCTGTCTCATTGTACACTGATCGCGTTACAGAGGCAAGGTTAGATATAGCCAACTAAAGATGGGGTCCAGCGCAGAAGCTGATCACGCAGATCGCCTAGTCTGCACGGACAGAAAAAAAAAGCTGATTCGTGCCCTATGATCTAACGAGCCTTCCCTCAGGTTCTAATATGATAACAAAGCTTGGTTCCGCATTATGTCTGGAGCCACAGTCAGAAATGGTCATTTCAGTTTCTACTACCATTGTCGTTCGAACTACCCAACTCATGATTGCTTGCCGCTATGTGGGCAGCCGTGGGGATTCCATGCCGACTTTTCGAGGCAAAACGAGCACCCGCACTCTGTCCCGAAATAAGGTCACATCGGTGAACTTTACTCTTGTATGGCTTTGAATATTCTCGATAAAAACCGACCGAATTTGAGCCCGTGGTCACGTAGGCGAAGGTTAAAATCGCAGGGTTTCCTGGCCTAGAGTTTTGGTATGGCCCGTTGACGGAAGAAAATAAAGCAAATCATAATTCCAATCTCCCTTGTTTTTGTTTTTAATACCTTATGGATTGTGAATAAGTACGGGAGTTTAGAAGCAGACGCGTTCTAAGAAAAAAAACGGTAAACAATTGAAGAAGGCTGAAAGAATCAGATCATATACGAAGACAATGTAAGAGAAAACCAGCAGTCAATGAAGCCGTAAAAAGCTAATAATCTGGGAAAAATGCTTATTAATGGCATACAAGACAGGAAATTCCAACAGATATTTCTTGCGCACATTGAATATTTGTTACAACACAAAAGCCGACCACCTTTGTTTTCTAACTTTAGGGAAAGCAGGCAAGTCAGGTAATGTATACCGCGTACGGTCAACAGAGCGAATTAGTTACTTGGCTCACTGCTCGGTGGTTCACTTGGAAATGCTGTAAAAACGTTTGGTGTGTTGTGTGGTATTAATAGTCGAACGCGAACCAATAATTCAACCTTTAGGGGTGGCAACATACCTTGAACCTTAGATAGGAGACCGCGCACTGAACATGTCTCATTAACGGCATAGGAGGTTGTAGTGGCTGTGAGAAGGTCCCCACGAGATACCGGCAGTACGAATTCCAACATTGAGTAGGCAACTCAATGTCACAGGGGAGGAGCTTAGGACGGAAGAGTAAAGCTTGTGAACCATTTAAAAGCAAAACGAAAGGCTACGAGCTACCGTGAAAAAAAGGATCTTCCAATGATGCATCGCTTTTTAAGTAGCTCAATGGTGCGGTGAGTAAAGAATGTTAAGAGGAAAATTTCAAAAATAACGTTGGGATGACAGGGATCAGTCGGGTTATCTATCTCAATAAGAAGTTTCGCTAACATGCAAGACGCCCAGTTCCAACATGAAAATGGTCAATGAAGTTATGGTTGAATATGCTGCGACAGAAAACCATTTTAGTTCGGAGAACGATGGATGTAAAGAAGAGTTTAAGACGGGAAAACTTAAAGAATGACAAGCCACCGCAAGGGCTTCTTTTAAACAAGGAGTAAAAAGGAAAGCCCTAGACGCTTCAAGTATATAAACGAAACACCGACAATCCACTTCATCCAAAACTATTCACCTATTATCTACGCAGTTAATGGAGCGACAGTAAAGGTGATAGGGATCGGGGTAGGATGTCGACTTCCTTGCTTAAAATGACATCTCCGAACCCAACGAGACATTGACCTAAATTCACCGAGCTGACAAAAACGCGCCATCGTGCACTGTCCTAAACTCCTCAAGAAGTGACAGTACTAGCATGGTACGTAGGTCTAAAGCAAGTGACCGATATCATGAAATGTTATCAGAAATTTTGAAACGCATTTTTGATTAGGAAGAATTACTGGGGTGGTATTTTGGTATTTATTATCCTGCAGCATAAGCCTAATATATTTCAGACACGCCAGGACGCCAGCTTCTGAATAAATTGACTGCCGAATTAATTTAAGAAATAATAATTTAATCATGTTTTCTATAAAAACATGACGGCGTTTATAAGGCAGCAAAAATCAATAAGAAACATTCACACCACTTATTTAGTCAGTTTTACCAAGTGTGATTTTGTAGGCGGCCGAGAAGTGCATTCAAAAGCCCGCAACCACGCGTATCTTAGGATTGTGCCATATGGTGATCGATATTGTAACCCCACATAAGCAATATCGCCTAGTCGAAACGCATTTCATAATTTCGGCTAACATTTCGTTAGATCGGTTCTCACTGTAATGGTTGAAAACTTTGTGTATAATCCCCTCGATGGGGAAGGGGCGCGCTTGAGCCGCTGTCGGTGTTATTCGGTCCAGTATTAATAATTTGGTGGTTCAAAGTAAGCAATTACTAGTGGTTTAAAACACACTGGAGGGGATAAGAAACGCAAATTAGAATGGATGAGAGGCTGGCGCCGGTATTTAGTCAAGTAAAGGAATCGTGCGTAATGCTGTACACCCAACTATCGCCATTTTCTGGGTCTCTACAAAGTTCGATATCCCCTCGATATACATCAACCGGACAAAACTACGACAGTCTTGATATAGATATAAGGAAAATTCAATAGCTCCTTGCTATTTCGGCGACATTCTCTTGCTAGTAGGGCTTGAGCAAGAGGTGTCCGAGCATTATACGTTGGTTGACAAAACGACCGCTGGTCGTTCAATTTGAGCAGGCATCCTGCTAATTTAGTTAAAATTATTTAAATCTGCTGTTTTGTGCGATATCATAAGACTGGCGTAATTGGGAAGGCATATGCCTTCTCAATTATGCGTTATATAACGCGAACATTTGGCATTAAAAATAAACTATAGACAGTATAAACTTTACAACTCGCTGTCTACGCGTAGGTATAATACAACATATGACATAATCTTAAACTGAAAGATTAGGTTTCTCTTAAGAAACACTGAACGGTAGAGCAGCAATACATAACACATTTACGAGCCGCACAACGACCAACCCCACGCACACTAAATTAAATTGGTTCGAAACCAAATTTAAAAACCAGTCCAGCTGGTTGGTCGATCGAAAATGCGCAAGTCCATGATTCAAGATTTACTAATCCAAAACCAAATTTCATATGCATGGAAATAAGGGAATATTTCCTAAAAATATCAAAATTTTTTAGATATTCTTGCTAAACTTGGATTCCTCGCAATGTACTAGGCCAGAGTAATATAAGAAAGATGCAGTAAAATAATAAGCATGAATCTTCACACTTATGTTTTGAATAAGACATAAGTGTGAAGGACGTGTCCAGAAATCGAACTTTTTAAAAAACCGAAACGCTTCATTGACAGAGCCTATGCAGAGATATAATGGAACTAATATTTTACCGTATGTTGCATAAATGTAAAAATGGTATAAGTTGGAGGTGGACGTACAGAGCTCGTTAAAACTAATAACGGTGGAAAATCCAGAACTGCATGATGGAAACAAATATAAAGGAGGTGAATAATATCGTCTAATTTGAAAGCAGTACATAAATTTGACATAGCAGAGTGACCGCTGCGAACAACGATGTCAACTGTGTGTCCCAAGGCTTGGTGTGCACAGCAATGATAAGTGGTGCCTGTATTCCTTTACAAATATTACAGACGTGCGAGGCATACGTCGTACTATCACCTCCATCCCAACTATAGTTCAGTTAACAGACAATGTGATAACGAGCAGAGACATGAGTGGATACAGCGACTGACAAGGCTAAACAGTCCGCCTAAGCGTGTCAAATACGCCCCGTTCGTGCACACTGAACTTTTCTCTTTTTCAAAATAAATATAATCTTTTCAAAGACGCTGTCTTTATTTTTTTATTTCGGGCAGCAGTACCAAATATAGGAACTTTGATGTATGCTTTGCTGTGATGAGTGACTTTGGAATGTTCTTTTAAACTTGTTAAGGAGGAGTTAAAGAACAGTTCACAGTTAGCGAAGGATAACTTGAGCTTCTCTTGGGACAACTGCAAAAGATCACAGTCGACCCATGAAAATTTAATAGTATACGAAAAACGAGGCCGGGGAAATGTTTTCTATGAGGCAAAGGAGGCTGAGTTAGATTGGGAATATTACTGCACTTCCACACAGGTTATTAAAAGACTACTGATCCTTTGAAAGCACAAAATCATAGATAAACTGTGTCACTGTGACTTTGTCTGAACCGATACAGGGCAATCGTTTCGAAGTTTGTCCTTGCATACATGGATATGTCACAGGTTTCTCAAGTGCGTCATTTTAAGTTTATGTACAAAAAGCGCAGATCTGGGTCTTTTTCTCATAACCCATTGAACAAAATACACCATCTGACGGACCTATTTCTGCAATGTCTCATAAAAATTTCATAAAATGACAGATAAACAATAATCACAAGGTCAGATTCGCCGCGAATCCAACGTGGTTGTTGCTTCTCTCTCTCTCCTTTTACCGTATTTTTTTCTCCATCTGTTTCACGGAACTGAGGAATAACTTACCCGAAACGCTTTTATTGTCTCCATCTGTGGTGACATTTAAATATTGGCTTGATCTACATATGCTGCAACACCACATATAGTACGAGTCTATCTTACCTTATAACACTATTGTACTATGTGACTCTGTGTACATTAACTTGGCTGTAATTTCTTTACATTGTTTCTAATTATTGAAATATTTGAGGGGAAAACTAGTTAGTTCAAAGGCATAAAAACCAATTTATCTCAACTATGGTGAACTGAACTGAACTAAATTTTTCATTATATTAAGATTATTCAGGAGAAAAAGCTGCTAACAAACCTGAACGTTACTAGTATAATATCTAATGTGTTCCGAACAGTGTGGTTTTGATCAAAATCGCTTCGAAAAAAATTGGCAAGTAGATGCCTAGGCTGTAAACTATTGTTATTAGAAGGATGGGTACGAAAAGTTTCCGAATTATCGGTATAGGGACAGTCAGCAATGAAACGCTGAGATTAATTCAGTATAATTCAGTATATATAAGGGAAATAGGCAGAGCCTTTGAAAACCCTATTTACAGATAGACGCTAGCAAAACAAGCAAATGTTACATTGCGATAGTCGTTTTAGCATATCGATAATTTCTGTCGACTCAATATATGTCCATCAAGTAAAAATGCATCAAGTCTTCTTTTAAACATTTCAACGCTTTCAGCCTGAACAACCGAAGCTGGCAGTTTGTTACATTCTTCAATCACCCGTTGGGAAACGAAGTTGGCCCGCACTTCAAGTTTGGCGTGTTTTTTTTCAGTTTGTATGGGTGTCCTCGGAGACTTGTCATGTTTGCCAATTCAAAAAAGTTAGCAATCTGAAGAGCACAATCAACTCCTCTGACCAGTTTGAAGACTAAGATCATATCCCTTCTGTATTGCCTATAAGAGAGAGGAAAATTTTAAGTCTTTCTAGGCGGCCCTCATAGGGTAGGCATTCCAATCCGCTGACTAGTTTCGTTGCCCTCCGTTGAACTTTCTCCAGCAGAGCGTAGTCATGTTTCGTCCAAGGGCACCACGCCTGAACGCAATATTCCAAAACCGGCCGGATAAATGTTCCAAACACGCACCCAAAAAGCTCTCCGTCAAAATTAACGAAGGACCTCCTGATTGCGCCTAAGATACACATGCTTTTTTGCGATATTCGCACAGTGCGACGATGGTTTGAGAGTTGGTGTTATCCATATACCCAATTCCTTTAGAATATTTACCTCCTGGAGTTGGTGACCACTGATTAAGTACTGGTATTCAAACCTAATCATCCCTCTGGAACTTGACCGCATTCGGATTATTTGGCATTTTTTAAGATTAAGGTTCAGCAGCCACTCATCACACCATCACACCATGATTAGATGTAAATGATTTTGCGATATTGGAATACTAGGAGAATTTAAACAGGAATCAACTAGAAGAAAGATAAAGGTTTGAGAACTCGGGAAGACAGCTGTAGAAATTAATTTTGGGAGGGGGTGAGATAGGACAGAGAAAGAAGTTAAAGACATAAGAGCAATCACCTGAGAACTATTGGCAGAATAGTTAACAAGTCATTGATTGCCATCTGGTATGCCGAACGAGGAAGTTTTTTGATATTTAATTTTACTTTTGGGGTTTATGGACGAATTGGGTTGCAAAGGCTTAATAAATTAAAAAGAATATAGTAGAACCTTAATAGCTTAGATCAGTTTCGTTCATTTCATTGTAATTGAGGGACATAGGCTTACCCATTTGGACTATCTATTTGCCCCATAAAAATCGAAAGAATTAGCATCAATGTAAAGAAATTACAGCGTTAAGTAGAGGCGAACTTAAATTCGCATTTGCAGTTGCTTTAAAGGCTACTTGGCCACATGTCGTTTGCTGCTGCAGCATGTGGCTGTGAAGGCGATGTTTGCTTGACTCAAAATTACAGTTGACACAGGCAGGTGATTCTCTGGTTCCAGAACACGATTGGGGAAAACATCTTTCTTACACCTATCTTCCTTGGGGCATGGATAACCTGGATATGTCGTTTTTTGAAAAAATTGCATTCAGTTTTTGAATCCCGCTGTTCCTATAGCATGTTTCCGCTGCTTTCGCTGGAAAACACATAGGAAAACGCTGAAGGGAAGAAGCTATCGGCCTAGATGATTATGATAGAATCTTGGGCGTCACAGGTAGGCTAGCATGTGAATTTGAAACAGTTCTTGTTATTGCCACTGATCTATAGGCAGACTTTCGCAATATCTACCGCTTTCTCTCCTTCCTCACCCACAGGGCTCCGAACAAAAATATTCTCAAAATTAGCGGAGGTGGACTTGGACGCGATGGTTGAAAAAGCTAAACGTCCCATTTACGCGTACCATACATAAACATGTCCCAACAAAATGTACCCGATTTTCACAAAATGGGTGCTGTGATCTCAGGATCGTGAAAGTGACATCGAGTTCATAGTAAGTAGGGGCCGTGGGGATGGAATTATCAGTTTCAACTTTACTCTCTCCTCCTTCTTTTACTCTCCAGTTCACCATTCGTGTCTGGCAAGCAGATAGCAATTATCTTAATCACAGTGTCTTACAGAGCTAGACGTCCCGTCTACGCATAATGCACAGTACCTGATCACCTCATTTAATTAAATACGCTAGAGAACATGCTCCTTAGTACGTGAAATGTGCCTGGTTGGACGCGTGACATTGCGCTGACAATAACAGTGACAGTAAAATGACCAAATGTTTGGTTCCGGAAGGGGATAGGAGTGTTATGTTTTCGGGCGTTGTGTGGAGGGGTTCGTATGTGTCCTAGAAATGTGTGTTTTGTCAGGTGAGGGAAGGTGTATGGATGGTACCGATCGTGCGATGTTATCGAAGACTTGCCTGGAGGTGAATATGAACGAATGGACCCAGGTAATAACTGAATGCTCTATGGCAGTATGGACCATTGTGGAGGGCTTGGTGGATGTACATTGGGACTTCTAGCGTTAATATGTCAGTCTCCGTGTAATGGATTCACGAGAGGCTTACAGTCAGATTCGTGATAAAATGTACATTGAGAGTGAAGACATGATATGACTGTGGTTAATGGAATGGCGGTTTTGCGATGATGTAAGTGGAGTGGATAGAGATACTGATAGCTTGAATAGCAGGTTTGTGATGATTACACTGCTGCAAAACTCTCTGCCACCGATGCACATAGGACGAATCAGACCAATGTGACGTCTGAATGTCTTGAGACGTTTTAAATATATGAGGCGCTTACGACGGGCATGTGTACGGGTTACAGGTACTGTTTCCTCGACATCACGCGATTTATAAACAAGTGACCGACCAGAGCTATACCAGATGAAAAGTGAAGTTGCAATTGTGACAGGTTGGTACTGAGTCCAGATGGTTGATGGTAAAGGCAGTGGCAGTAATTTTGGCAGGTCGTAGGAGTGTCTTAAGTAGTATGGCTAGTAATAAAAGGTAGTGTTTGTGTTTTCTGAGGTTGGAGGTAGGATAGTCCTTTCAATATTCCCCCTGCTTCCGCACATATCTAATGAAGCCGAATCATACGCATCATTTTTGTTGGCATCGTGGACACGAAAGCAGGGTGCTAGCCTCATTGGGCTGTAGCAGTTGAGTCTTGGGGCGTTGTCTGTTCACATCGGTGACGGTTATTCTGTTGGCATCGAAGTTCACTGCTCTAGCCTCTACGCTAAGGCATTTTGTCTGGCGACCTTGAGCAAGGTCTTCCTATGTATCTGGGTTGATTTTTGGGTGTAAAAGTGACGTCTTACAGGTGTTGTCACAGCGATGCTTTTGTTCACCTTGTCTGCCACAGCCCGTTGTGAAGTCGCCTTAAAACGTTCACTAAGATAGGCGCTCGTCGTCCATCACGAAATTACCGCTTCATGGCGGCTATGCCTGCCTCAAATTGATATAGGTAGCAATGAAGTCAATTTCTTCAATTAAGTCATTGGAAAAGCATTTACGTGCTATTCAGAAGCTAACTCATTCAACAACTTGGTCAGGATTCCATCGAGCCTCAGGGAAGTTGACACTTTCAAGTTTAGCGACTCGCCATGAATGGTTTCATCGATGCAGGTGACTGTTTTCATTTAAGGTGTTTCTTCGTTGTCATAAATGATTGAGAAAAGTTGGGTCCCATTGAAAAGACACGCTGGAAGAACTCAGAGAGATATTTAGTCTTATCTTTGTCGTCGGTGTGTTCCGCACCCTCGACAATTCGTAGAAGTGAGATAGGATCCTTACTCCACGTAATTTGCCTTGTATAATCGCAAAGGACGTGAATGACTACGGTATGTTTTAATAGCTTCTTTTCGAGGACCCACAGATCTCTGACGATAATAATTTTGACCATTTTTCTGTGTAGTTTGTAGTTTGGGTGTAGGGGTACTATTTAGGGGTAGCACTACACAGATAGCATTTGGTCGCTCCATTTGTCTCGTACAGGTGGTGAATGCTCCTGTGGCCGCCTCTAACTGGTACCCAACTCTCACTTGTGGCTCCTCGAAGTTGGGTTCTTCCCAGCGGCCACACCCCGGGCAACCGTCACGACCGGCGGGCTAAACCAGGTGAGGGTCTCCGGTGTTGTGTGTGCCTCCACACCCGGTATGCCTGACTCCCGAACTTCCCACCTCCCCCCTCTCAAAAAGTCCTACGGTGGGGCGACAGCAACCCCGTAGGCGGCCCAGGCTAACTCGGGTCGTTCTTCCACTAAAACAAAACCGTGACCCATAGTGGAGTTCGGCAGCCGTCTGGGATGTCCGAGCAGCCCTATTTAGGGATAGCACTGCTTGCCTCCTCGCGGAGGAAGGGGCTAGAAAATGTGCCCTAAAAAAATTGCTGGTTCTCATGTCTTCTGCAGCCGGCCGCGGCTCGCAGATCGCAAACTACGCGGTCGTAAAACTCAAACAAACAACAATACCCCCCGTCCTCATCCCCCTCGCCATACTCTCCAGGCTGCTCGGGTGAGTCCACTCACACTAGCAGCCTGGAATGTTCGTTCCCTTTTAGACAATCCTAAGAGCAACCGGCCGGAACGGAGGACGGCGCTAGTCGCTCGGGAACTGGTGCGCTACAAGGTGGACATTGCTGCTCTCAGCGAGACCCGATTCTCTGAACAGGGTCAGCTGGAGGAGGTGGGGGCCGGCTACACTTTCTTCTGGAGCGGCCGGCCAAAGGCAGAGCGACGCGACGCTGGTGTTGCCTTTGCCATTCGTAACGACATCGTGGGGACGTCTGCCCTGTCTGCCGCAGGGTATCAATGATCGCCTGATGAGCCTCCGCCTGCCTCTTCGGGGAGACCAGTTCGCCACCATCATCAGCGCCTACGCTCCCCCAATGACGAGCTCTGATGCGGCGAAGGACAAATTCTACGAGGACCTGCACGCCTTGCTGGCGACTGTGCCGAAAGAGGACAAGTTAATTGTCCTTGGTGATTTCAATGCCCGCGTCGGGACGGACCACGCTGCTAGGCAGGGAGTGCTGGGTCCCCACGGTCTCGGTAGCTGTAACGATAATGGCCTCCTTCTTCTGCGCACGTGTGCGGAACACCGTCTCCTGCTGACCAACACCTTCTTCCGCCTTCCGACGCGGGAGAAGGCCACGTGGATGCACCCTCGGTCGCGGCGCTGGCATCTGCTGGACTATGTTCTCGTCCGGAGGCGAGATCGACAGGACGTGCTGGTAACCAAGGCGATCCGCGATGCCGATGGTTGGACAGATCACCGCCTTGTCATCTCCCAGATGAGGCTCCGACTGCAACCCCCGACGAAGGCCCCAAGGTAAGAGGCCGCCATGTAAGTTAAATACTCTTTTATTAAATTTGCCTGCTCACTGTTTTGATTTCAGCAACCAAATAACCGAGAAACTGGAGGACCTGCATGCTCCAGATGATAACGCTACCGTGGAGACACGATGGTGTCAACTGCGAAATGTCATCCAGTCCACCGCCCTCGATGTACTCGGACGCGCACACCGTCGACACCAGGACTGGTTTGACGACAATGACGCCGACATCAGCAACTTACTCGCGGAGAAGAATAGACTACACAAAGCCTACATGGACCTTCGAACTGACGCCACCAAAGCAGCCTTCTTCAGATGCAGGCGCCTTGTACAACAACGGCTGCGGGAGATGCAGGATGCCTGGATGATCCGAAAGGCTGAGGAAATCCAGGGGTATGCGGACCGCAATGAAATGAAAAACTTTTTCAAAGCCATCAAAGCCATCTACGGCCCGTGTATCAAGGGGTCCGCACCGCTGCTCAGCTCTGACGGCACAACACTGCTGACAGGAGAAATCGCAAATTCTGAAGCGCTGGGCCGAGCACTTCAGAAATGTCCTTAACTGTTCATCAGCCATCTCCGATGCTGCCATTGACCGGCTCCCTCAAGTGGACACGAACAATGACCTGGATCTCCCGCCTTCCCTACCAGAAACCATCCGGGCCGTGCAGCAGATTTCCAGCGGTAAAGCACCGGGACCTGACGCAATCCCACCGGAAGTATACAAGCACGGTGGGCCCCGGCTGATGGCAGAACTCACAACACTCTTCCAGGAGATGTGGCACCAAGGACAAGTTCCTCAGGATTTCAAAGACGCGACCATCGTCCATCTCTACAAACGGAAGGGGAACCGGCAACTCTGTGATAATCACAGAGGCATCTCGTTGCTCAACATCGCGGGAAGATCTTCGCCCGTATCCTTCTCAATCGTCTTAACGGTCACCTAGAGCAGGGCCTGCTTCCGGAAAGCCAATGTGGCTTCCGCCGACACCGCGGAACAACCGATATGATCTTTGCCGCCCGCCAGCTACAAGAGAAGTGTCAGGAGATGCGAACTCACCTATACACTACCTTCGTGGATCTAACGAAAGCCTTTGACACGGTGAATCGTGACGGACTGTGGAAAGTCATGCAGAAATTTGGCTGTCCTAAGCGGTTCACGCACATGGTACGTCAGCTTCATGACGGGATGATGGCGCGCGTCACTGACAACGGGACGGTATCCGAAGCATTCGCAGTGACCAACGGAGTGAAGCAGGGCTGCGTACTGGCCCCCACCCTCTTCAGTCTCATGTTCTCGGCTATGCTGATGGACGCCTACCGTGATGAGCAGCCTGGTATCCGCATCGCCTACAGAACTGACGGGCACCTTCTCAACAGTCGGCGTATGCAGGCTCCAACGCGCGTGTCTACGACTACAGTCCATGACTTGCTCTTTCGCGGACGACTGCGCCCTTAACACCGTGACAGAGGAGGACATGCAAAGGAGCATGGACCTCTTCGCCGGAGGCTGCGCCGATTTTGGATTAACAATCAGTACAGCCAAAACAGTTGTCATGCACCAGCCGCCACCCAGCGCAGAATACAATGCTCCTCGAATCTATGTCAACGGTGCTCTACTCAAAAACGTGGAAACCTTCGCTTATCTAGGAAGCACGATGTCGCGCAACACGAGAATCGATGACGAGGTTGCCCAACGGATCTCCAAAGCTAGTCAGGCTTTCGGCCGGCTGCAGTCCTCCGTGTGGAATCGCCACGGTATTCACCCTGAACACCAAACTGAAGATGTACAAGGCCGTCGTCTTGTCGACACTCCTTTTACGGAGCGGAAACCTGGACCGTCTACTCGAACCAAGCCAGGAAGCTGAATCACTTTCATCTCAGCTGCCTCCGCAGAATACTGAAGCTGAGATGGCAAGACAGGATCCCGGACACGGAAGTCCTGGAGCGGACTGGAATCCTCAGCATCCATGCCATGCTGAGGCAAGTGCAACTGCGATGGAGCGGCCACCTGGTAAGAATGGACGACGAGCGACTACCCAAAACGACTTTTTCTACGGTGATGTCGCTACGGGTTCTCGCAGGCAGGGAGGTCAAAAACGACGCTACAAGGACACTTTGAAGACATCGCTGAAGCAACTGCAAATCAACTCTGCGACCTGGGAGGACCTCGCCCAGGATAGACCGGCATGGAGAAGATCAGTGAAGACTGGTTCAGCGATCTATGAGGCCAACCGGATCGCCGCTGCCAAGGCCAAAAAGAGCGGCACGAAAGTCACCAGCGCTCCGGACCAACACCGCCAATGCCCAGGCCCCTGCCAACGTGCCCGCGCTGTCAACGCATCTTCCGCGCGCGAATCGGCCTGGTTGGACATCTTCGGACGCAATGCACAAACAATCCGACAATTCCAATTTCTACGTCAAATTCTGCTAACCCTCCTTCTGACTCCCCTACCCTCACCCTGTCATCAATTCCATTGCTCCCACCATCACAGAGACCACATCCATCTACTCATCGCCTGTTACCCCCTACCACCGCAACCACCACCGCCTTCACTACCACCACCACCACCATCAGCGATGGGGAATCTCTCCTAAGCTGTACTCAATGCGACCGCACATTCACCTCACGAAACGGCCTGGTCGGTCACCTCACGAAACGGCCTGGTCGGTCACTTGCGAATACATCGTACAGAGACCGGGGAGCCAGTGCCTGGAGCACCATCACACAGCAGAGGTCGTCGCCTCCACTGCCCTCACTGTCCTCGCGCATTCACTCATCGCATAGGCCTATTCGGTCACATGCGCATCCATAACAGCGGAATTAACCACAATGCCGACAACACCGATACACCATGCACACCCTCCGCTCCTGCCATTCTTAGTGCCCCTGCCACCCCCACTACCAGCAATGACATCCTCCCAGCCTCTACCGATTTCTCCTGCCCACACTGAACCCGCAACTTCAACTCACGGATCGGCCTGGTCGGTCACCTGCGAATCCATCGCATGGAGGCTGGTGAACCAGTGCCTGGGGCTCCGACATACAGTCGACGTGCCCGCCTTCACTGCCCTAACTGCTTTCGCACATTTACACACCGCATGGGCCTATTAGGACACATGCGCCTCCATGACAACCTCCGGTAAACCACCGTAGGCTAACCTACATCAGCGCACACTACCTACACCAATGCATCGACAACACTCTCACAATCACCATTTACCACAGTATATCACGGTGTCCTAGAAACCGTGGCTGGGAAGTCTGCCAATCTGACGCTTCCACCAGACCACGCCGTCGGCTCAGTGTATGTGCTGTGTGTGTCGAGTGGCTGACCAGTGAACTGGGAGTCAGACGGCGATGGCTGCTCCATATCCCCTGAGTTTGTGAATCCTGGTGTGTGCGTTATGGGGGCCAGGTCGTGCTGTGGCGCGCGAAGACGGGTACGCCGATCCGTCAGCCAATGCGCCCACTCCCACATCAGGCAACTGACTGGCTCGGACAGTGGTCTGATTGTGGGGGTTTGGGGAGAGAGTGAGGTCGAGAGCTCAGCGTATTTTCCTCACTATAAACAATCTGACGCGCTTGAAACTATCACGGTGCGCTAAAAGCCGTGGCTTGGAAGGTTGCCAACTGACGGGATAACTCGGACCGCGTGGTCAGCCCAATGTGTGTTTTGTGTGGAGTGGCTGACTGGCGGACTGAGAGTCAGGTTGCAATGGCTCCTTCTTAATGTGGCCTTTATGGCACTCCCACTCCGTGGGATCCGAGCCAGGTGTGGTGGCACGCCCAGGGGCGGCTTAGGCCGCGCCAGCCACCTGCGCCCTCTCCCATCTCCGGTCTTCTTGACTCTGTCTTGACACCGGTTTTCAGGTGGGGGAGGAGGAGAGAGTGCGGTAGCTGCAGCGCAAGGCTACTATCACTTAAAACTAATTCACGCGCAAGTCACCGTCCCTGCACCACCTGGTGTGGAGCATACGGTGGACCTCGTCGAAATCGACGGTCGAAATGCCATGTGTCCTAGAAATGTGTGTTTTGTCAGGTGAGGGAAGGTGTATGGATGGTACCGATCGTGCGATGTTATCGAAGACTTGCCTGGAGGTGAATATGAACGAATGGACCCAGGTAATAACTGAATGCTCTATGGCAGTATGGACCATTGTGGAGGGCTTGGTGGATGTACATTGGGACTTCTAGCGTTAATATGTCAGTCTCCGTGTAATGGATTCACGAGAGGCTTACAGTCAGATTCGTGATAAAATGTACATTGAGAGTGAAGACATGATATGACTGTGGTTAATGGAATGGCGGTTTTGCGATGATGTAAGTGGAGTGGATAGAGATACTGATAGCTTGGATAGCAGGTTTGTGATGATTACACTGCTGCGAAACTCTCTGCCACCGATGCACATAGGACGAATCAGACCAATGTGACGTCTGAATGTCTTGAGACGTTTTAAATATATGAGGCGCTTACGACGGGCATGTGTACGGGTTACAGGTACTGTTTCCTCGACATCACGCGATTTATAAACAAGTGACCGACCAGAGCTATACCAGATGAAAAGTGAAGTTGCAATTGTGACAGGTTGGTACTGAGTCCAGATGGTTGATGGTAAAGGCAGTGGCAGTAATTTTTGGCAGGTCGTAGGAGTGTCTTAAGTAGTATGGCTAGTAATAAAGGTAGTGTTTGTGTTTTCTGAGGTTGGAGGTAGGATAGTCCTTTCAATATTCCCCCTGCTTCCGCACATATCTAATGAAGCCGAATCATACGCATCATTTTTGTTGGCATCGTGGACACGAAAGCAGGGTGCTAGCCTCATTGGGCTGTAGCAGTTGAGTCTTGGGGCGTTGTCTGTTCACATCGGTGACGGTTATTCTGTTGGCATCGAAGTTCACTGCTCTAGCCTCTACGCTAAGGCATTTTGTCTGGCGACCTTGAGCAAGGTCTTCCTATGTATCTGGGTTGATTTTTGGGTGTAAAAGTGACGTCTTACAGGTGTTGTCACAGCGATGCTTTTGTTCACCTTGTCTGCCACAGCCCGTTGTGAAGTCGCCTTAAAAACGTTCACTAAGATAGGCGCTCGTCGTCCATCACGAAATTACCGCTTCATGGCGGCTATGCCTGCCTCAAATTGATATAGGTAGCAATGAAGTCAATTTCTTCAATTAAGTCATTGGAAAAGCATTTACGTGCTATTCAGAAGCTAACTCATTCAACAACTTGGTCAGGATTCCATCGAGCCTCAGGGAAGTTGACACTTTCAAGTTTAGCGACTCGCCATGAATGGTTTCATCGATGCAGGTGACTGTTTTCATTTAAGGTGTTTCTTCGTTGTCATAAATGATTGAGAAAAGTTGGGTCCCATTGTAAAGACACGCTGGAAGAACTCAGAGAGATATTTAGTCTTATCTTTGTCGTCGGTGTGTTCCGCACCCTCGACAATTCGTAGAAGTGAGATAGGATCCTTACTCCACGTAATTTGCCTTGTATAATCGCAAAGGACGTGAATGACTACGGTATGTTTTAATAGCTTCTTTTCGAGGACCCACAGATCTCTGACGATAATAATTTTGACCATTTTTCTGTGTAGTTTGTAAGTTTTGTGATTCATTTATCCGATTTTCATAGCTTATTTTCCACAGTTTTCTCGTCTATATGCCTTCCTTTTGAGGGATATATTCAGCCAGCGAGGTATGTTCGCTAGTCGTTTTCACTGTATTAGACAGTGAATAGAGAGGAGATTATGGACTTTTACTTTAGATTGATCCCAAACGTTGTCCATATCGTTGGAGGGTATAGATGCTCAGTAAATAAGAGGAACTTCCTTTTTCATCTGTTTAAAATCGCCACGCCAAATATTTGGTAGGCGATCAGAAATTTGTGAAGGCAACAAGAATAGGGCGTTTACGCACTTGAGAACTATATTGCCACTTTGACTTAAGGGGCCAAAAAATTGACTACGCCGACATTGTCAGACAACCTAGTGAAAACAAAGCCAAGATAGTTTATCTGCTGTCCCTCAAAAGGTATGGACGGAAACAGGACGTTTTAGGTAAGAAGCGAATGGGCAGTAGTACATAGTTGTTGCTGTGCGAATGCTGCTTCAGAGCAGTCGATCGAAGCCAACATTTCACTGGATGTGGGGTGCAGTAATGTTACCACGTAGCAAATACTTTGAGCTCTTTCGAAAATTTGGTATCAGATTTCGAGTCGTTTCTCGGGGGTCAATAGACTGTGCAAATATCGATAATTTGCAAACCTTTTGCAATTGTGGTCAACCATACTGCTTCCGTAATTAATTTCAGCACAACAGTTTTCTGTGAAACATGAAGGCCATTCTTTCCCTCCATATTTTTACTTAGAATCCTGGCTGGATTTTGACGGTTATCTTTGTATGCATAGAATTTCATGTCAAGCAAAGCTTTCTCCGAAGCGAATTTACGATAAAATTCTGCATTTCTGCTCATTTAATCAGCTTCTTAACTCTACTAACTTTGGTTTTTTCTTGGAAGACCCTGTG
Source organism: Schistocephalus solidus (assembly GCA_017591395.1). Taxonomy (NCBI): domain Eukaryota; kingdom Metazoa; phylum Platyhelminthes; class Cestoda; order Diphyllobothriidea; family Diphyllobothriidae; genus Schistocephalus; species Schistocephalus solidus. The sequence continues at coordinate 222,667 of WEDG01000067.1, read as the reverse complement.
GCATCTGACATCAATCTTTTCTTAACCTCCTAATCATTTTCCATGATGAAAGGGACTCAATGGTAGGTTGTTTCTTCGAGCTTAGTAAAGCCCTGGACAAGGTACTGGTGAAACGTCCTTAAAGAAAACCGGAAATTTAAGGCATCTGGGTTAAATTACTCGATTTCTTAAGGTCATACTTATCCAACAGCCCTCAAAAGTCCGTAGTGGTTTTTGTGGTTCGATGCCTTGCGCGATTAGGGCAAAGTCATGGGTCTCTTACTCTCCCTTCATTACATTAACTAACTTTTGTCCACAACCGGACGTTCGCTAACTTTATTTTAACGGCATCAAATGCGTTCATTCATTTTATAAAGATACTATATTCGTATGCATTGAAAAGTTACTCCAGATCTGTCTCGTCTGTCTAATTGGGGTATGACTTGGCTGACGACCTTTTCTTTATCCAATTGTAGTTTCATGTATTTTGACCTAGCTGAACTTCATAGACCCAAACTCTTTCAATATAGCCCACTTTAACAATGCTGCATGATCAGAGGCTGTGACCTAAGTAATAGAGAGATGTTAGATGTACCAACTCTTGTAGATCGCAGTTTTGATCGCAATTTATTTTCTTATGAAGGAACTATTTATTCTTGGACGTTGCCATAAGTTTTCCCTTAAAATCTTAAAATCTCCGAATACTGTTGCTTTTTCTATGTCTAATGCATACACTTAACAATAGTCAAGTCAAAAGTGTTGATTTCTCTCACCCGAAGAATCCTCTCCACTGCTGTATTTACCTTTTTAAAACGAGGGATGAAAATTGACAACATTCGAAGTTTTTGAGCGAGAATACTCAAGGCTGATTTTTGCATCATGTTTCGCATAAATGACGGTGTACATCTTCAACGTATTGACTTCCTTACAGTAGATTATAGGCCTTCTAGCATCAATTAATCCTCCCTGCTCCTTCCACCGCCTCTATGCACCATTTTTTAACATTCACTTTCGCTTTTTCGAACTAAAAGTTCCGTTGAAATTGCCAGCAAAGTAAACTGGCGATCAGTACAAAAATGAAAGGAAAATTGCCAGTCAATTCTCAAGGTACATAGTGACGCTTGACAAAAAACTAGCGGACCTGGACGTTGCAAACGTATGTCATTAACGAGGGAGAAACCCACCACATATTCGAACATGGTGACACTTACCGTGGTCATTTCAGGTCAGTTCGGCCATAAAAATGTAACCTTACCAGGCTTATTTCCACACGGGCGCCAAGATGGACCACCAATTGAATGCTCAAAAGCATTCTCGCGCTGTCACTGAGCCAGCAAATATCTGGACTAGCTCGAAATTAGAACTGGAAAAAAGTTGATTATCTGGTGACGAACCAGGGCATGAGGTCATGAAGTTGGAAAATTATCTAGCTTATCAGTGATTGAACCCCCTCTTGACAAATTTGAAATATCTGGGGTGATAATTTGAGAAGGAGGACCTCAGTGGAACATATTTATTGGAGTACCGACGTTTAGGAGATCTCGGTCAGCTCACCACCGTTAACTTGTTAAATGTACCCAATCGAAAAAAAGTGGCGAATTGCTTACCGAACTAATCAGCCTTCGATTGTTCGATTTTTCCTTTTTCTTTTGCTGTCTCCGCATTTTGTGGATGTTTGGCGGGCTTGAAGCCTCTCCTCATCATCCAGCCCCAAGTTATTGTTGGAGAAAATGATTAGATTTCTTTCCGCTATGAAATTGCCCTTTTATACCAGTTGCTAAAAACAAAGGCAATATTTCACAAATTTTCCGGTGGTTAGACTATTGGATCTCGAGTTGTTGAAATTTAACACCATATCCGTGTAAACAATATAGGTTTCCTGGACAGGTGCCCTCTGGTTAATTTTTGTGTTCCCTGCACATATTTTCCATCGACGATGTTGTGTGCCTTCATTTCAAGCACAATATTTCTAACCAGTGTGCTTCTTTCTTTTTAAAAACTCAGAACGAACTAACCTCACCACCAGGGGATATGTACGCAGAAAAAAAGATTATTAGACCCTAGAGGTAAAGACCCCTTACAAATAAGCATTTGCGAACAATCAGGAAATAACCAACGCGTGAATGGACAGTACCCATGAAATACATGTGCGAAATAAATTATATAACTTTCACAGACACGTAATCCTGAATTTTCAAACAATCCAAGTCACTATCGATGGTTAACTAAATATCGATACTAAGAAACTTGGAATTCACATGCAATGCCATGAAGACGGAATCCTCGAAACCTACAAACCGGTTGTCTTGAGAGTCTATTGAGTCTATTGTTAACCATCCATCCTGTTCCAAAAAAACCATAAACATCTTATTTAACCAAATAAGAACCAAATATGTCGTTGCTGAAACAAAGAAGCACGAGAATTTGCATTTGTTATGATCAGCTATGACTAATAGGCAACAAAATAGTGTTTCACTTTCCGCTTCTTCAATCAATATTGAAGCTTAATACAATCTTTACCGATCTGTCAATGAGACGACCAAGACGATTATAATGTTAAAGTCTGTCCGGTATAAGCAAGTCGTACATTGTCATAATTCGCATGTTATCTAGGCTAGATGTTAAATAGTACTTCAGACCCGGCGCATACTCCGGACTAAATTATTTAAGTTTGGAGACTAAGAACCGTTTGAGCTATGTAAAATTCTGTCCTCCTAAACTCGTGCAGTTTTTACTCAAACACGAGAAAATTTGTCAGAACGGGTTGAAGAGCACAAGGACTTCGTAAGGTTGAGGGAGATTCGAGCTCTGATTTTCTCTGATAAAACAATCTTTTCACTTGTGAAGTCGCATTATGGAGCAGGACAACGAAAAAAAGACCGTCAACAGCCTAACGGAAACTGGTTAGCGGACAAACGTGCTGGTAATTGGAGAGTTTAGTTTAACTTCTATGGGTAACTGGGACAGAGAACAGTCAAACTGAGGACTTCTGGAGAGGACTAATCACACATGGTGTTCTGATAACCTTCCAAAATATAATTTTTCACAGTGTTCTGTATGCATGATGCCACGGTGATACTAGCTGGGCGTGGGAATGTCAAAATTCAAGCAAACCTTGTACTAATTACGCATAAAAAATTTTGTCAATTATTTATATGTGTTGCCCGGTGGCGCAGTCATCTAGGCTCACACTACGCAAAATTGTCCAGAGTTAGTCAATTCCTTTTCAATAGGTTAGTTGTCTTGGGAAGCTAATCAGAAGTCACACGTCCACTGGGCTCTATTAGGGTTGAGACGCTCTTGCAGTGCGAAAGGGCACACCATTACCGTTTCTGAGTCGAATTGCGGACCAAGCGACTAGGCGTAGGCGGAGGGGGGAGAAGAAAGTTCACAGAGGTCGAATAGTTTGAGATAATGGCCTACGACCGTGAGGTTGGAGTATTGAACAGTTAAAACCATTGTAAGATTAAAGGGTTGAAGTTAATTTATAACCACGAAACAGGTGCCTGTGTTCCAATTATTTGCACCATAACACTCAATCCATACACGAGATGTACATTTCCAAGAAGTTAGGGAATGCAAATAAGTCAGACAGAAAACTGCATGGCGTTTATTAGTGGTTGTCAGCGTTCTTCAGTTTTTTTCAGGTAAAACGGTTTTACGCGAGCTGAGGTAAAGCTACGAGGTATCTCATTAGCAGCGCTCCTAGAAGGAAGTCAGGTGATCAGCGATTCAACACCGTCCAGCGACTAAAATTCCGCCGTCTATGTTAGTTTTCTCCTTTACGTAGAGCCTGCAGGGAGAAAATATTAATAAATAAGGTGCAGCTTTTACATTTTAATTATTTACACCGTCCCTTTTAGAAAGGACTTAGTTACTATGGATGAACATGAAGGGCAGAAAGTTGATAAATGAACTTAGACTTAAGCTGTTGCGAGGCACCGCTTATTTCCTGATATCTTTAAACTTCTGAAAATTATCTGCGGTTATTTTGTCCAAGAGTAGTGAGTGGAAACATTAGGACTCCAAGATTTAGTACAGTTACACAAATGTTCGCCCTAAGCCGCAGTATATGTCTCTATAAATCATTTTCCAAAGGCCGAAATTCTGCTATATATTAAGTGTAGAATATATTCGCCCTCTGACTTTTGACGAGTTCTGATATCTTCCACTGAGTCGGTTTTAATCAAGCCTTTTTATTGCCCGTCTAGAATAAATCACCTGATTTGGCATATTTCTTTGCCTTTCCATACGTATAAACGTCGTAAATAAGCCGATTTGGGCAGAAACCATTTTCTTCAATATGGCATGTTTAGCAAATTTTAACCGCTACATTTACGAAGAAATTTAAAGAGATTTACAATCCGAAAGATAGAGTTAAATTAAACGGAAAGAAGATGGGAGATTCGAACAAATAGAAAGAGAGTTGGAGAACAACAGCAGGATGTATTTTTATGAAACAAACAATAAACTGTACACTAAACGTTAAATAGGGGTATGAAAATGCCAGTTGAAGAGATGAACTGGTAATACCAGGAGCATATCAATGGTTGACAAGGATCTAAAGTACGTAGTAGGCAAATACTTGCATTACTGTCAAATAAGTACTAGTTTGATAAAAGGACAGTATACATGGGAACGTACGTTTAGTATTATCCGCCACAGTTAAGGAGTAGCTATAGGGAACCCTGCTAGCATATGGATCCGTCCTAAGGTTACGATAAAACTGGGGTGGAAGGGACCGTAGTCCAGTCCAACGAGTCGTTCCTCTTTTAGTTTTAGTTGAACTGACTAAAGAGGCTGCACACTTCTGAATTTCAGGTAGCTCGAGTACGTTCCTTGCATAGCTCATCCCGTAGAAACAACCGTACAGGCAAATCACCTCTCATTATTTGCTTTCAAAGGATTTGGTGGACAGGGTCATCTTTTTAAATCTCATCCACCCGTGTCCATACAGCAAGGACAAAAGTTGGGATTTCAACGACACTAATAAACGTTTTATTGTAAAATGTCTGGAGGACACTAGGGATCCAGTTCATCACACTCCTACAGAAACATGCAACGAGAAAGTAGCTTACTTGTGTGATTGTGTACACACAAGGAATTTACCCACGCTATATGCATTACGAGAACTTACAGGATTAGTAATTCATTTTTCTAAAATAAAAGAGAAACGACCACCCGGAATGGGACATGATCTCTTCCAAAAGAACTTGCCCTCGCCCTTGGGTCGGAGCCAAGCGGGGAATATGCTAACGGTTAGCTAACGTAAAAATACAAAAGGAACATCGTCCGTGAAGGAGGCTGCAAAACATCGTCAAGAAGAACGTAAGATCTTAGTTACGCAAATGAATCGTCAACCACGTAAACAATTGCAAAAAGTTAACTTGTAATCGCTGCGCGTTATCTCAGAATAGCATACAACAGTACACTGAGTACACTCTTCTCTTTATTGTTGTCAGTAATTTATTTTCACTTACTTTCAAGGCTTGAAGTTGCCATTTAGATTTTCAGACAGTTGCGTAGTGCACCACAAGATAGCACAACGACTATGTCTTCGGTTCAAAATCAACACATTGCCAGGAGCGAAAACAACGCAAGTCAGTGACGGAGAATCCTGCGTTTAGGTGTTGCTGTAGAACAGACAATGAAAGTTGAAATTAGAAATTTTTTTACGCCAAGGGCTTCAAAAATGCATTATCCTCGTACTTATTTCCCTTCTGTTCTTTTAATGTCCTCCCCACGTTAACCATTTTCGTCGAAAGTACATTTCTTGATCGCATATAAAACAGATTTAAACTCGGCTTTTATGTATAGACCGACATCCTCTAGAATTTTTCACCAAAATTTTCTCCGAATTTGGAATAGTCATTCGGAAATATTACAAATCAGAGCGCTTGTTAAAAAGATCAAATGTGCCAAATGCCACTTTTTTGGTCCTACAAAGACGCAAAATTATAAGCAACACGAAAATCTCATTTTTTTTCAAGGAAGTCCAAACAGTCCTCATGGATAACCGTTCAGCCTCTTGTTTGCAGGATAATATCGAGACCAAATAAAAACTACGCAGGTATTTCAAGACTAAATATTCACCCAAGAACACGACCCCTATTCACTTAACCACCTAACAGTTCATTCTTACTACCAGTATTATGCATTTATCTAAAAACAGTGACTAATGCAAAGCTCCTTAGAACATTGTTATTTCCAATTTCTGCGGACAACTTCGCTCTTATAGTGGATTTGGCGTCAGTAAGGGAGCAACGAAACTGAATAGAAGTTTAAGCCCTGGGTTGCGGAAAGGAAGTCGTCAGCTTATCGCCTAAGTAAATAGAGTATTTTTGTCAGAAGCAACATGTTAGCCAAAATAATTGCAACTGGAAGTGGGCAATCTCGTGAAAAGGAATGCACCTGTGCTAAAGGAAGCTCGTCTGCTTATTTATGCTGCTCCGAGGGAACAGGCCTTCGGTCACAGTTCCCTATCAATTTAAATTTCTCTAAAGTTGGTTGCGAAATGGCCTGCGTTAAAGAAAACCATCCGATGTGGACCGATTGCGAGCCTCAGAATGCCTTTCCAGGAGCAGCAAGTTTCTGGGAGGCGCCCGAACTTGCGGTAATTAACGAACATCTACGTGAGTACAAAGCAACACCATAATAATTGCAAACATTAGACGAATAGGTTTAGAAGGACTTCTGAGCTTGAAACGCAGTGGAAGTTTCCGGAGCACACAAAAGTTCCTATGATCTGCACTACCTATTAGCAAATGCAAACACTATCCAATTCCGCGGGAAGTCCCAGAACAGAGAACTGAAGCCGGACGACCAGATGATAACAGCAGTCCTCTCTAATTTAATTTAGTTGGCGTTCACTGAGGAAGCTACTCTTCTTCCTCTTTAGTAATTAAACAATCAGCAATAAGAGGACTCTGCGTCGGATGTACTAACAGGAAATAATTACTTCCTAACTCCATTGATGCGGGCAGACTAAGACTGACTAAGGCTGACTAAACCGCACTAACCATTGCACTAATTTGTACTAAGGGACTTTCTTCATTTAAAAATAGGTCATAATAGGCAATAATTTTATGAATTTCCGGTACTTCATTTAATCTAGATATATCTGAATCCACAGAACTCACAAAAGCGTTAAAACTCACATAGAATGCATTAAGAATCAAATTTTTATTTAACTCTGTCTCGTCTAACGGGAAAGCACCAGTTTGTAGTTTAATCAATTTCGGATGAACCATGATAATACCATTAGTATTCTAGATTAATGAGAGATTAGATGTCTGTTGCTTCGTAAATGGTTCATCGAGAAGTGACGGCACTGTCTTCGATATAAATGTAAGTCGCACTTCACAAACTAAAAACCTTACGGATACACGATGTAAACGAAAATAAATCCAGCCTTTTTGTTTTCAAACAGGGGCGTTTCAAAGCCAAAATGGTAAGAATGGTTTGCCAGGCCGCTTAAACAGGACATGAGAACGTGAACCGCCGCAATTTCGGTGTTTTGCACCAAGTTCTGGAAAAAATTGTATATGCTTATGGTTAGGGTTAGGGTTAAGTTAAGGGTTAGGTTTTAGGTTGTAGTTAAGGTGAGCTTTAAAGTAGTTTAAGGTTAATTTTTGGGATAATATAAGGGTTTATTGTTAACTGTAGGGTAAGGGATTAAGGTAGATTTAAGAATAAAATTAGGGCTACGATGTAGGTTTACGGTTAGGGCTCGGGTAAATTAGCCCTCCTGGAATTGTACGCAAAATCACCTTTTTTAAGTGGGCGGGGCGTTCCTGTTCGTGTGTACTGTTTGGGTGGGCATACAAGTCATCCTTAACGCGGAAATTATGCAAAATTTAGAAAAGTTCACTCAAGTGCTAACCGAATACCTATTCAATCAGAGCAGCCGTACAAACTACATGGGATCGTGAATGCAAAAAAATAAAGATTGCATCCGTTGGATGAATCTTTAGACATATTTCTAACTGCTGTCAATCATAGTTTCCAATTCGCTTAGAACTTTATAAGACTTCAGCGGGCTGACGCGTTGACTGTGAAATTGAGGAGGGCAAAAGCATAAAGAAGGGATGAATCTGTAGGCATATTTGGGCCATCCGCTTAAAAAAGGTGGCCATACGATACATTTCAGGAAGAATAAATACACCCATGTCTTAGCGCTAACACGAACAAAACTGTCACCTGTGTCTTCACTCTTGCCCTTCCCTTAACCTCAACATTACAGTTAATACAATAATAACCTTACCCCTTCACCTAATCATGATCCTACCTCAACTCTGACCTTAGCCTAACCCTACACTTAACCCTAACCCTCATCTTAATCACAAACATAATTTTCTTGGAATTTAGTGCAAAGTCACATGTACTGTGGGCGATTCCTTTTTCCGTATCCTGTTTAGGCAGCTATGCGAGGCATCCTTACCTGTACTTGCATCTGCCCGCAGTCACCATCTTGATTCACTTAGAATATGCTATCACTTCAGAATGTCCGCGCAGACTGGTGCTGCCTTTTGCACTTCTATGGGAGAGCTATTGCGCTGCCGAAGGTGGCTCTACGGGCGAAATCTTGAGCGGCGTACACGCTCACTGTGAACCATGCGGAGTTGGCTTACATCGGTTGACGGAGGCGTCACAGTTGTTTTTCCTCCCCTCCCACGCAGTTGATCTGCCTAGTTTAATGGTTGGGCGTTTTGCGTAAGGGAAAATGGGGTTAAAGAGACATGAAGGCCACATTAGACGTTTGTGTCAAGTATTCAGAGATCATGCCGGATTGCGATGAAGGCCGCTTACCTCATCAAGGAAGTAGTGAATAAAACTGAAAAATCTGCGGGGCATCCTACACTTGACCGGCGTTTTTAGAGCGCTTTCTGTTCCATTTTAACGTGCCACGTAGATGTAAATAGGCAGAGAGCTTGGACATATTTTGACTTTCTCTGTAATGCACCTATCTGAGGCATACGGGAACTATTTCAGAGACCACACCACAGCAATGCCTGAAAGGAAACTTACACTCGTTTCGTGGAGTAATCGGATTGATTTAATAACGACGATGTACACCTGTTAGTTTTTCGCGTTTACTCTGGGGTGTAGGGTGTCCAAAGGCCAGTTGAACGCTGAAATGACAGTTCAACCATCGCTACCATTAAGGTTAAGGTTAACTTACGAAGACACGTCTAAGAGATCCAATGCTGATTACCCAGTCATAGATGTCACAAAGCCATGTTTCGCGGTGTTGACCATAACCTGCTCATGAGGACACGTATGACGGCTCGTATGGCAATAGAAATTGCTCGAGTCTCATATTTCTCAGGTCCGCAGTCCATTAAAAAGTGCAATGAACTCCCACTCTCATATTCTGTTCTGAAACTGTGTGAGTAGGAGAATTGATCACGTGCGAAGGGCGCGGGCGACAAGCAATTCCAATGACAACGAGCCAAATTGCAGGGTAATGATCCTGCCAACGTCCAAAGAGGATGATGAAATCGCGGCCATTAAGAACTCGGATGTGGACCGACAAGCCATCATCGCACCAAATACGACTCCCAGCGATGATCGTTAGGTCTCCCAATTACAGTACGCGTGTGGTGGCATAACAACTACGACCTTCTCTGATGCCGAGTTCGAATGAGAATCCGCAATGCCAGGGAAATAAACTTCTTGTGCCAACAACCGCAGCTTCTTTTTCTAGGCTCCTTTGCTGACATGCACTGTTTCTTTGAATGATTTACTCTCTATATTTCCTAAATTTTCATTTTACTGGATGTTGCTTTTTGTATGTTCTACTTCTCCTGTGTTTGTAATAGATATGTTTTTGCCCGATCCGTGATGTTTTGATTATGCTTAAATTGATCACAAATTGACTTCAGTTTGTCGGTTGCTTGTGGTTAGGCTACTCAGCTAATTCCATTTTTTCCTGTTGTTTTTTAGATTACCCGCTCGAGTTTTTACTGACGGTTGGTGTACTTAAATAAGATAATGGCGCAAACACACTTTTTGGTATTTCTTCTTCGCAGTGTGTGCTGTCCACTTCTCCCTGTAGTGCCACCCGTAAAACTCATATTACAACCATTCCGGTGATATAGGCGCCCTTGCTTCTCGTTTTATGAGTGAGGCATGTCAAAAGGTAGCCGTCTTCGGAGCAGGGGAAGCAACACGCCACCAAACGTTACTTATGGCCGTTGCGGGCTTGGCAGGCCTGCAAAGTTAATTTATCGGGGCTGCTGCTGGTAAGTTACCTTCGTCCCAATGTCCGCTGAGTGTTTGCCGACGGTTCGCCACAGCCCGGCCGCCTCCAGTCTTGGACTACCTGTCTACCTCCGAGACATCTGACCAATAAATCTAACTTTTCATCGATCGCTTCTTCCCACTTCTATCCTGGCAAGTACATTTGAGCTTCAACGTAGAATACCTGCTGGGTTTGATTTCCTTCAACCCCCCCAGTGCGTGTGCCCCAACCGGATTGGTTCTTGGCTCATATCCGGTCTTTCCGTCAAAACCAAATTGGTTGACCCTGACAAGTTAAAATAAGTTTTCTCCCAATTACTAAGGTCTTCTTGCACGCCTTGTCCGGTTTCCTCCTACCATTGGCCTCAGGTTCTCTTTCTACCTTTTTGGTTTTTAATCCTAATTTTTGTTATGCCACAACGAGAAATGGTGTGGACATAACTTCGAGAGGGTTGGTAATGCAAAACTTGTCCCTTTGTCTGGCTGCTCTTCTACCGCCGCATTACGCCTCTACGAGCATGATGTCTCCTTAGGGAGTCTTCCGGTTTTGCCCATGTTGCACTAGGTCGGAAACAATAAAGTCCATTACGGTGTTTGCGCGAATTTCCTCAGCCTTCCCGACGACTTCCACTTTTCAGCATAAACTCGGTTCCCCTCGGTTTAAGCATCAAATTAAGTAGGCTTAACCACCTATGATCTGAGGACTGAAGACTTATCTTCTGCGATGGAAGTTAGAGTGAATTTTGTATGGTCAGTGAGTGATGTCAGTTTAAAAATGGCACCTATAATTTATTGTTTTCTTTTTTTTACATCATAGGCTGCAATCTCAGCCGGGTGACTCACAAGTGGAACTTACAAAAACCACAAAAGATCTCATAGTGTTTAAGTAGCTTCTCCCTTCTGAGTTGACAGGCAGTTGCGCAGTTAGATGCACTGAGCGCAGTTATATCGAAGGCAAGGGCGGCGGTCAACGCTCTCAACGGAACACCTGCTAACGGCCTATTGTGAGCTGAAGAGAATGTGTAAATAAACGCGTTGAGAAAGCGCCTAGTGGACATGAGCCGGAGTCTCGAGCTTAAGTTAATATTTTTCGAAGCAAGAGATGCGGGTCTTCTTTATTACTCCGAGGTTGAGGCATGACATTAACATCGCACTGGCTTGAAAGACATGCGGTACTAGTAAGCCCTAGGAACCATAAGATCTGTCTCCGTAGTTTAGTTAATTGATTTGACATTTATCACTTTAATATCCCCCGTACTCTTTTCACCCATTGTGTGCCCCGTTGTACAGTCACATACTGACCTTGTGGAGTTGAAAGAGAGGTCTCGTAGCTAGTCGATGGCATTAACTAATGCTTTCTTCCCTACCTTCTTCACTGTAAAATTCATTCAGAAAAATTCATTAAATTCGGCAGAAACCGCTGAAATTGAACAGTGATGTATCTCCAACGTTGTACCGGCTTTTTATCCAGGGAATCCCAACACTACGGGCTATCGCTATGTTAAGTTATTGCTAGATTGTTTTTGGTCAATTTTAAAATCAAAATTGTTGGAACATAGTAAATGGTTGAGGAAATGTTCTACCAGTCATTTGAAGTCGTTTTTCTACCTTCATATCCATCGTAGGGTATGCATTCTGTGGCAAAAAGTAGTGCAACAGTCAATGTTCTTTTCTATCTCACTGCAAATTTTAAAGTAAAAACTTTCCGCTGACCAGACATTTATGTTTTTAAAATGACTGGACTTGCTTTTTGTCGAAAATGGGGAAAAGAGTACATAATTTTATTTCTTTGAACTATTTTTCAGGGACAGAAATGCAGACGTTTACTTTGAGATCAGTCACAGTGTAGTTTGTGTAATGAGGGCTGACATTGACCAGAATAGCTCAAGCAAACCTTGTTCTGTACTAGTAGCCGTTTAAAATACAGGCAAACCACTAATATATGAGTTTCATCTTCTCATTTATCGTTATGTGGTTGCCTTAGGTTTATCTTTACGGTCAAAATCCCTATTACTCTCCTGCAGTATTGTGAAAGAGGGTCCTCGTCTTAGTCACAACTAATATAGAACCGTTACGTGACACCAACCACTTCACTGTACAGAAATTTGTAATGTTTATTTGTCAGACAACTTTAACTGTTTGCCTAAATTTATTCCTGTAGCAAGTCTATGCTTTCGGATTAAACCATACTGGCTCGAAACCTTCAAGCTGTCCATTCTATATCCCTGAGATCTCACCTGAATAGGTTTGAAAACCCCACCCAGTAATGTAACAGATCTCAAGTGACAAATTTTTTGTTCGTAATCTTCCCAGCTATTGCTCGTGACAGATGCATTTGAAACATTCGATAACTTGCCTCTAAAGCGGTAAAACTCCCCAAAATCCGTAAGCTTTTCAATGCGTTTAAGAATATTGCCTTGACTTAAAGGTAAACCTCGGAGTACACGATCATTCAATAACAATCATTGCAGCTAAAATGCAAAAGTACAGTTTGGACCTCATTAAAAGCCCATGACAGCTGCCTTTTTATCAAATATCTATTAAATAATAAAAGCGAACTAGAAAATAACCAGAAAGCCTATCACAACGGTAGTCTGGTAATTTTTCCAGTAGTGGTTTGTTTTTCAATACTGGGGGTCCTTTACCTATTTTCTGCGCTGGGCGAAATTTCCCCAATTATAAATGCCGAAGCTCTAGTTCAGTGGTCGGCAAACTTTTCGGACTTCTTGGCCATTTCAGGAGGTCAAGAAGGCACACTAGGCCAGAAGAAACAATGTGTCCAATGAAACGTTTATTATTCAAAAATACAGTACGATCAATGGGAAACATGATGTTGCATGCTCTTATAGACAGATAGAATATCAGGGTTCCTCAGGGCTCCATCTTTGGTCCTACTCTCTTCCTTATATACATTGATGACTGCGTAACTGGCTTGGACTGTGACACTGCCATGTTTGCTGACGAGATAAAGCTTTGAATGGTCATCCACAACGCAGCTGATGAAGAAAATCTATAGACGAACTTGCATTGACTCGAGGAATGGTCGCACAACTGGCTCCTCCCATGCAATGCTACCAAGTGCAATATTCTGCGATTCGGCAGAACCAGCTCCGGGCACCAGAGAATTTACTATCTGGACGAAACACCGCTACCAGAGGTAGAGGCTCAGAAAGATCTAGGAGTATGGATCACGCCCACACTGAAGCCATCGTTCCATTGCTCAAAAGTAGCAAAATCTGCCATGTCAAGCTTGTATCTAATAAAGCGAGCGTTTGCAAGTTCGACAAAGAGTGCTTTAATAAGGTCTTTGGGATGTTCGTGCGACCACAATAGGAATTTGCCATACAAGCCTGGAGACCGGGGTCTGTCAAAGACCGCAACACCCTTGAGAAGGTCCAAAGACGTGCAACTAAGCTTGTTCAAGGTCAAAGCTGCCTGCCTTACGAGACACGATTGTCCAATCTTGATCTGTTTCCTCTTGACTATAGACATCTAGGTGGCGACCTAATACAAGCCTTTCGCATGCTGTGGGGTCATAGTTGTTGCCTTGCATCTGGCGACTTCTTTGAGCTGGCCACTACCGCTACTTTGCGAGGACATCCTATTAAACTACGTGTGACAGGTGCAAGACTCGACACAAGAAGGTTCTTCTTCTCCAACAGGGTGATTAAGGCCTGGAATGCTCTGCCTGTGGACATAATAGTGTCCCCATCCGTTGACACTTTTAAGCGGAAGTTTGACCAGTACAGCCATAAGTACCACCACGACATCCGAACCTAACACATTTCCTGAAACATATTCCCATCCACAACTTTCGCGTCATATAACACACTACTCCCTATTTTTGAGTAACATTATTTTATAATTGTTTGTCCGATGCCCTGTAGTGTGACGGGGAGACAACCCTTTGTCCAACGTCCATTATAAGTCAGCCTTTTTTAATTTGCAGTGTCATTGACATCAATAGGGAGCTCAAAGGCTTCACCTATATTTTCCTTAATAAACTGAACTGAACTGAACTGAAAAGGTTTTAATCATGAGGAGTTCAGCAACAGAATGTCATTAAGGCGATTGTCAGTGACCTGAGAGCGCAGCTTGTTCTTGCAAAACTTCATTTTGGAGAACAGCTGCTCGCACGAATAAGTGCTGCCAAACATTGCGATCACACGCTTGGCACGGGCTAACAACATTGGAAACCGAGCCTGTGGCAGATGACGGTAGAAGTCAATGAGAGTAGTGCAAGATGTAAACTTGGACAAGAGAACATCCGAAGTCTGCAGCTCAATCAACTCCAATTGCACATCAGAGAGGGCATCGTCATAGGGAAAGTCAAAAGGAGTGCTAACAATCTAAAAATAAACACGAGCCACAGCTTGAGTTGCAACCAGCAGTAATGAAGGGGAACAAACCGCGACAATTGAACTAGGCCGGATTCAACAATAATTAACTAGGGAGGCGTTAGACAGGACTGAAATACTAGCTAGGCCGTATCTGGCCTAAAGGCCGGAGTTTGCCGACCTCTGTTCTAGTGGATCTGACATTATATCAATATCCTTCAGCCCTACCCACTCTGCAGAAAGGGGAGAGGAAGCTACAGACCCCAGAGCGTTTATGTCTCCGTCAACTGGACCACAGTGAATCCCTGAGGCGCAGTTTGGAACCCTGGAGATGCGTAGTTGACTCGATATTTCAAAAAAGAGATTACCCTCGACGTCCTCCCAGTTACCATTTTCCTTTATTGTATCAAGCGCTTGTAAATTGCAGACTGTGCACCACTGTTAGCAATAATAACAATTCTTTGGTCATGCTCTAGATCAACTAATTTACTGGAGACTTCCCCCATTAATTCTCTTTTATGTCCTGGTCTCCCGTGCGTCCCGAAGGTATATTTGTTGAAGTGTGCGAGGCGGGGAGAGGATAAACAGAGTCCAGCAGCAGCGCATGACTGGACTGGACGCGCGGGTGGGCTGCATCAAGCCCAAAGTTGGTTAAGCACAAACCAGTTAGTAAGCTTTTACTGTCCACTTTCTCAGTCACCTATACCAGAGGGGGTGCAGTTCGAGTTAACTGACAGTCATCAACCAGCAGCCAGGTTGCTTGTTCAGCACCTAATTAGGGTTTTCCTAATTAAAAGCACAGACAGCCCATTCGAAGTGGTTTCAGGGGGGGGAGGGGGAGTTGGAGCATCGCGTAGTAATCGTGGTAATGACAGCAGGTTAGTGAGAACGCCTTTGGAAACTGAAGGATGGTGGGAGGGGGGGGGGGGCGCGATTCGCCGTCCAGCGATCAGGCCAGCGGACATAAAGGTTAAAAGATCCACTTTGTTGTCTGAAAAGGTAGACCACCAAGTTTTCGGCATTGATAAGAACGCACCAAGTAGCACAGGAGAATAAATAGTGTAGCGTGACAGCATGAGCAAATTTTCCTTTAGGAATAGGCGCGCACCTGTCTATTGGCTTCCGGCAAAAACAAGCTCCGTAGAGGTGTCAAAGATCACAAACAGGCAAACAACTTCTAGGCTGAATTTGATCAGATTTTGATATTTGAGGGGAAGGGGATGGCAGAGAATGCGGGTAGTTTCACATAGGACAGTTCCGGAATTATTTTGTATTCGGTTCGATGAAGTGCTTATGACCAATCTGTTAAAACCGTTTGTTAATTATCAGCACCGTGTACAAAAGCCAGTTTGTGTTTTCGGTCCCAGTTAGTAGTAAAGGTTGCGACCGACTGAATGTAGAAGGGATAAGCCCGAAAAATTAATGTATCAATCTACGTGCTTTTTGTGTCTTCCCTCCCCACTGCTAAGAAAAAATATTCCCGATACCCGTTCAAGGTGCCCAGATTACGGAGTGAGTAGAAAGTATGCCTAACTTCCGGAATCTGTAAATGCTGTCTAATTATAAGTTGTTGGTACAGGAGTAAATTAGTAAACGTGGATGGTCATTGTTCCACTGGACTTTCTCCAAGCGCTTGGTTAATTGTAGCACATCTGTCATTTTTCGCGTTTATGCAAAATAACCTTCTAAAACCTTTGAAAATATTTAAGATCTATCATGGACAGAAGCCCAGTAAAAAGAGGAAGGGGCGCCAAGGCTTGAATACTTGCAAGAGTTTAATTAGACTGAAGAAAACATCATTGGAATACATTCCTGAGAAATTACTGCGTCCAAGATTAACTTTGTAAGCACATATATGTTTATCTTTGCTTAGTTACAAAGCTAGATTTCTATCAGCCTAGCGGTTTTCGGTCTGGTAAAGAAATAGTGTCAAACGAGTGACTTACAGCTCTGAAGAGTGGGCATCTGGCTTTAAGAAGGCATAAGATTCTGCCATTTAACTTCTTTCCACAGATAAGCTGATTGTACTTGCTTCCAGATACATAATCTAGGGAGTAGTCTTTATCGGGAGCTTGTACATTTGGCATAGGGTAGCTGTCTTTGGACAGTTAACAATGCCCTTGTGCCATCTTTATCTGCACCAATAACGTAAAGTTCAACTGTTTAGCTACATGTCGTGCATTATGCATTGAGCGCTAAAGGTAATCTGCATTGCTTAGGACTAAAATTTGACTCTATGCACTGTAAGTGAAGTCACCACAGTTTAAAACGAGCGCATAAAAATTTAAGGCACAGGTTTACGTGGATAAGAGCAAACGAAATTTTTATAATTTACACGTATACAATTTATGTGCATGACTGACGAATGGCTGCAGCAGGAACGTGAAATATTTCTCAATTTTAGGAACCACTTTGTGTACCAGCCTAAAGAACCACAAATCTACTTTCCCCTAAATTACTTTAGACTGCCCTGCTTCCATCAATTTCCGGAAACGCTTGATTCTGCAGTTGTACTTTCACCAACGGAAAATGCTTTTGTTGGGTCAGGAGAATCATCCTTCTGGCAAAATCCTGCCAGCTAGAGCTAGGGTTAGGATACGGGAATAGGTACCCTTCGTTAAATTAAGCGCAAGATCATCTGCACTACGAGGGGCGCACCTATTTCCATGTCCTACCAAAGGCAATTTCGGAAGCTCAAGCCAAGCCCTAGGGAATAGTATAAAAGTTTTAGGTGTTATTTTTTATGTAAATACTACTAGTGTTTTGAGCAATATAACAAAGGGAAAATTACACTGTATTTTGGAAGTTTCGTTCACAACTTTCAGCGGATATCTCCTCCATTCCCCGTGGCCAAACTGCACATAAATAACTGACGACGGAGCAAGCGTGTTTGTACAGTTTGAGTTTAAGGTTCAGTATGAACCACTGATACACCAATGCACGGTGGCGGAAGCCACGGCGGTTGTGAAGTTGCGACTATAAAGTGCGTAAGAAACGCTTATAACAGGGGAGTTCTTTGAAGAACCCATCTTACAATGAGTGTATATTTTGTAAGCAAAACAAGAAAAATAACAAGCAAACAAAAAGGAAAGCCAGGGAGGATGCAGGCATCTACAAATCACTACATTAAGGAGTGGAGGGTGTGGTAGGGTAGTAAACTTTGAGTGTAATAAGCAAGTTTATGCATGTCATTGAAAAGGATTTTAACATGAAATGAGAATAAGGGATTTTAGGACAGAGTAATATTGAAATATTGGAAAAATTATAGTTCAAGAGGGAAAAATTGGTAACGGATACAGAAATGGGAGATGACCGCATTCGAAAAACACAGGGGAGTAATTTCTGATTATTAGGAGAAAGGGCATTCGTCAAAGATCAAACATAAAGAGGCAAGATCCAAGTTCTCCTCAGAAACTGCATATGAGTCTGCGTTTTAGTGTAACGGCGAACAAAAATAGCCCCAGCATACTTGACATGTAGGCAGCCGTTGGGTGATCTCTGATCATCCGTATGATGTGAGAAGGAGTGATGTGGGAAATGGGACCTGTAAGAAGAACAGATTTCCGATTGCCAGACTGAACAAACTGAGTACGCAGGGAAAAGTAGTCTGCAAGCCAGGAAACACTCCAGTCAGGAGAGCCACATTCAGGTGTTTTCTTAGCGAGGATATGTCGTAGAACAGCGTTGAAGACAGAGGAACAGGCACGCGTACGCCCGGCAACGCTCCTATGGCGCTCTTGAAGCAGAGTGAACGACAACCACAGCAGTGCACATGGTAAGACGCCCGGCTTTATACGCAACCTGTAGGGGATAAGAGAAATTTGGGGAGGAAGTCATGAAAGTATCTAGGGCAATGCGTTCAGCAAGTTTCAGAAGTATAGATGAACGTGTTATTAGACGGAAAGATTTCGGACCAAATTCATTAGTACTTTTTAGGGTTAAAATTGATTCTCCCAGTGTGCCAAACATCAGGCAACCTTACAACGCGTATTAATAAGACGTGTCAAAAACAATTACCTTCTGAGGACTTGAGGAGAAGTGATCAGACACGGTCCGGTCCGGTAGTTGTGGAGTAACGAACTTTTTGAAGAGGCTTCTCTACTGTAGCCATTAATTGAGGACAGAAGACACTTGGTGAGTATGAAGTATCCTTTGAGGGAAGTTTGAATTCATTGGAAGTAAAGATGAGATTTTTGATGTAGTTGGGTTCTATGTAGCGTAAAATTGTGTCTGTAGGCTTAGTTTGCCCGTGAGACGGTTACAATTCCTTCTAGTGTCGGCACAAAAAGAGGAAAAGACGAGGTGGAGGTGGTTAACTCTCTTTTGAGTGCAAATATAATATCCTTTGGATTGTCACAGAGGCATATCTTGTAGAGGAGACCCTTTCGACGCCGCAGACATTTATACTATGGGAAGAAATTACGTCAGGTCTCACAACAACAATTTTAAGAGCGCTCATCCACTGCATTTTGGACAAGGCGATAAAATCTGGTAGAGGCATGCGATACCGTTCTTTGTTTTGATCGATCGTCGGGATGCGGAAGTACGCAAATTCCACTGCTCAGATCATCATTATAATCAAACAAAAATTGAGACATGTGGCGAAAATGTGATTTTTTTTGTTTTTCTGGTCTATATGGTACAACTTTCTGTGACCTGATATTATTTGCGCTAAATCGGGGTCTTTTTCTGTTATTATTTTCGCTTCGCCCATTTTGCGTGCAAGACGGAGTGAAAGGCCTGTGTTATTGCGTTCCGACTGATGCCGGCGTCGTCGGCGGCTTTAAGAGGAGGCAAAGAGGAAAACAATTATGGGAAAGGGCTAGTAGATGCCCCGGAATTCACAAAATTTCTCTTTGCTAAGCCAATGGCGAAATGTGTGAATCCGTGGCTGATTGTCTGTTGGGAATGATTAATAGCCTTGCTATATGTGCTGTAGTCCTCTTTTCGTTTATTTATAGCGCATCCACCAAAATGGATATGTTGACTGGGCGATGAACGACACCGACTGACTTGTTGCTTTGCGAACGTCGACTTATCGGGCGTACCCTGTCGAGTCACAAAACTACAGAAAAATTAATTGATCATTTTAAAGTTTTAGTATCCAATAAATTTCAATTGATGAGGGACGTCATTTAATCATTTGTATTTACAATAAACACTTAGAGGGACATAATACTAGGGACGCGTTCGGCTTAGCAGATTCAAGATATTCAAATTTAGCCTAATTTCAGAAAATCCTTACTATCACCCACGTAGAAAGTAGGGACAAAGGCAGATTTTCCCTATGTCCTGCGAAAACCAAAACAATGCGTTAAATGCCAGGATCTCTATTTATCAAAGAACGGTCTATCCTTCATACATACATACACACATACAATTTTTTCCAGGGATTTTTGACGCGCTGATAAACTACACTGTCTTTCATAGCAAACATGGTGCATAGTATACTTTCTTATACACATTTGACAGCCAATCACACGTTTTTCTACTGCTTACTAGGGAAAGCTGTTTCAGGTTTAAAAAGTTTCTAATTATGCTCAGACAAATAGCATCGTATCTTTCCTTTCATTAATGCCCTCAACAGAGCCCACATCCGTCGCAAAATTTATCTTCATAATGACACACAGCTCTTTGTGCTTTTCATTACACGAACAGCAGACTGTTGTAGACTTGGCAGTTCGACCGTCGACTTCGACGAGGTCCACCGTATGCTCCACACCAGGTGGTGCAGGGACGGTGACTTGCGCGTGAATTAGATTTTAGTGATAGTAGCCTTGCGCTGCAGCTACCGCACTCTCTCCTCCTCCTCTACTTGAGCCCGTTGTCAAGACAGAGTCAAGAAGACCGGAGATGGGAGAGGGCGCAGGTGGCTGGCGCGGCCGGAGCCGCCCCTAGGCGTGCCACCACACCTGGCTCGGATCCCACGGAGTGGGAGTGCCATAAACGCCACATTAATGTGTTGTAGACTTAAAACTCTAAACGCAAATGTAAAAACAAATTGGGCTCAAAATTGATGGGAATTGGAAAACTTTTCTAAAAACTAAGTATAAACATTCCTTACGTATAAAACTTTGAAGAACACGCGTTTATCCGAGAAGTGAGTACAAGAAAATATATTATTCATCATGAATCTTGAATCATGAGCACCCAACTACCATTGTTATATACATATATATATATGATAGTGTGGGCTCACCGATCTGCTATATATATATATATATATATATATATATATATATATATATATCGGAATTTATCGGGCCGTCGAAAACCACTAAAAATATATATATATATATATTGCTTAAATAGTCCATTTTTTTCAGAATATGGTCTATATAGACGGCTGAAAAGATATGCATTGAAAGTTCAATAGCCTGTCGTGTCTGACCTATTACAGAATTATACAGCACGATTAACAGTTTTATAACCCTACTTAATTAATCCTTCCTGCGCGAGAACGTATTTCAGAATTTTTGTTAAAATTTTATGAGCTCGGTCGATGACTGGACCTTGGGATACGCAGGATTCGGTCCATCACGAACCGACGTGGTGGCAAAGGAGAAAAATATCTGAGTGGAAAGTTGAATTCGGGTTTAAATTGTGCTCGGGCACTGCAAGTCCCATGCTCTGCTCTTCTAAGTTAACGCATTCAGTCTCTGTGGACCGAACTCGGAAGAAAAATCGCTCCAGTGTTATCAGAAATGTTCTCGATTTCAGTAGTCAGACAGCGAGCCTGGTAGTTTAAGTGGATAGAGCGTTGGAATCAAAGATTTTGTTGAACGTCTAGTACGCCAACAACTCGGTTTGGGACATCGGCACTGGTTCATGGCGGCTAACAAGGCAGTTATTCAATTGTCCCTATTTTTCGGCAGCTCATCATCATGGGACCGCCTAAATAAACTCTAGACCCTGTGTTCAAACTCCAGCTACAAGTACTCATCCAAAAATGACTACAATGAGTGCAATGAGAATACGTCAGTGAACGCCACGTTTCATATGAAAGTCAAGTTAGCTATATAATTCTGCGATTTACAAACTTTGAGTCCGTGCTCCATCTAACTGCGGTCAGTATGTTTCGTTGAGGACACACTGTGCCCGAGCAACAAAGATACATGAACAAAAACATGCATATAGGTGGAACCATACACACTTTTACGTAAATTTTGGGTTTTTATACATCAAGAAGCTTTTCTGACTCCTAGCAACCGTTTAAGCCGTCTAAAGCAAACAGCAAGAAATCTGTTTGAAACCGGCTGCAATGGATACCGAAATCTCATTGAATAGGCGGTCACTATATAATCCCATTATTTATGATATTTTAGGCCCAGCTTTTGCATTTTCTGGGACTAGCTCTTTGTCCATGTTGATGAACCAGTTTTTTGTCTTTGATCAAAACCTCCTATTGAGCTTTCATAAAAGAGGTTTTAAGAAACGTCAATAGAAAGATCCCGTTCAAATTTGTCATTCAAAACTGTAAGGAGAATTTTGACCTATCCTGCAAAATCATGCACCAGACAAACAATAAACATATCGGAGTGAGCACTACTTCGTCTTCTGACTTACCACCTGGGAATCGCATTTTCTCTACTATTAATATGCCAGCGATAAGTGTTTGCAGTGAGCAAAGGTGAAGTCTGTTGGAGCACCGGAACGATTTGCTTATTATTTTGAGCTTCCAAGCTCCTGCGTGAGTCCATCATCAGAGGTAACAGCAGCAAAAAATGGTGAGACTTATAAGGGGAACAAACCAATCAATGATCACTGACGCAAATCTGGAAGTGACTGTGCAGGGATCTTTATGCCGGCGCAAAATCGATATATCGATTGATTGAGTTCCCCTCCATGGTCCAGGCTCCAATCATTCCTCAATTCGTCTTGTTTCCAGCGTGGGCGATTATCTTGACGACTGCAAAGTTGAACTCATGGCTCGTTTCGTAGGTACGCGTGGCCCGATATCTCTGCGATATCTCTGCTATGTGGAATGGTGATCTGAAGGTGGTTATATGCCGATGCACACGCGTTTGGCCTCCGGGCACCCAAAACGAAACACCACCAAGGATATGGCACGCTTTGCCATACACTAAGGACGTCTCATAAGCGATTGAGCGTGTTGTTGCCGGACTAGGTGTTCGCATTTCACACCGGCCCAATGCTACCATACGCAGTAGGGTGGTGAAACTCATAAACCAACTAAACTTCAAAGAGCAAGCTGGGGTAGGATATCGCATCCCATGTCTAAACTGTCCTTGTAAATACACTTGTCAGAATGGAAGCATGTTGGAATCTCGCATATATGAACACAAGCTGGCGGTGCGCCGGGGAGACGAATCATCGTAAGTTGCTGCCCATACCTACGAAAAGGGCCGTGAGTTTAAATTCGCAGCCGTCAAGATAATCGCCCAGGCCGGAAACAAGAGGAACCGAAAATTAATGGAATCCTAGTCTACGGAGGGGAACTGAATCAATCTATGCTTCGATTTGGCACCAGCGTGTGAGCCCTGTGTCAGTGATAATTGATTGGTTTGCCCCCCCCCTATAAGTGTCAAGCTTTGGTGCTGCTGCTATATCTGACGGTGGACTCCGGCAGGAGCTTGAAAGCTCAGAATAATCAAAACATTGTTCCGGTGCTCGAACAAGCTTCTCCTTTGCTCTTGCGCACTCTCCTGCGACTCGAACCTTCGCATTCACTAGTGTTTACAGTGGTCGCATTAAAAGACCGGTACAGCTTGATTATATAACTATCCAAAAGCACATGAAAAAAAGGAGTCAGTCGTAGGATAAGTGACTTTGAGTCAAATTTCAGGTAACTTACGGTTATGGTTGCGATTAAAGTTTGGGTTAGGGAACTCGAGTATTTACCTAGCCTGGAATTTAGCGCACAGTCACCTGTATTACGTCGGCAGGGAGCTCCTTCTTCCAGGTGCTGCTTGGGGGACCGATTAAGCAATTTGTTTGAAGGATCTGAGACAGTATGTTTTAACCTGATCAGCGATTGCTAGTCCGACATAAATAACAGTTTTTACACCGGCCTCTTGGATTAGTTAAAAGATTAGCTCAGCACTTATTCATTATTTATCACATGTAGCAACATTGGACGGTCAAAAAACGGTCTTGACGTTAATAAGTATTTTTGCTTGCGAAATCTCCAATTTACTGAAATAAATCAAAAGATCCGAATATTTCGGAAGTCTTCTGGACTGTGGTTGTCAATTAATCTTTAGAGATTTTAGTCATACTGAGGATCTACAGAGTGCCGAGATTTTTCAGAGTTTATTCTATTCTTTTCACTAACCACACCGCCTTAGCAATGCAGATTGGTGTTAAAATAATGGTGACAGAAAATACAAAGCTGCCCAGATAAGTATATTAAACTCTTGGAAATTTATGCATGGAATCCACAACCATTTGTTTTCTGAGCGTATGGATTTGCCGCAAAACAGGTTTTAAAATTGGACTGAAATCAATGTAGGTCATTGTGAAATATCGGCGTCACTTTTTCTTTGTTCGACGTAACTGTCTCCTGTTCCGAAACTACAGTCGTGGTTGAATCGATTTTTGTAAAGGTTACGTATGTCTAGAAGGCCAAATGTTAAATAGAAATATGGTGTCGAACGCACAGAACAACTTTAATCACGGAAGCGTGTTGTGCTCCCTCGCCTCAATCACTGGATTAGGGATTTAGGATCTCTGTTTCCTAGTGGAAGGAAAGCACACTGTCCATAATTTAAGCAGCTAGGAATTTCAAATCCCATTCTAGCGCGAGGCGAAACCAAATGGGCAATTCTTCTCCCAATACTTGACGAAGGAATCCATCGAGCTAAGATAGGACAACCGGATGGGAAGGTTTACATGCCAACCTGAGCACGGCGCTCAGCCTTGAGTCTCCTAATGCGGTTGTCATAATTGACAGGAGAGTTGTCAGGGCGCTTCTAACCACCTTGGTCCATTAACTTGGATCCGGCCAGACGTCAAGCCCGACAGCCCAATCTGAACAGGGAGGGCGGAGCTAGCGTTATTTACGACTCCTCTAGTCCCGATTCAGCTTGCCGTTGGCACCTGTCTAGAAACGAGGACACCCACGAACACTGAACGCAAACGCTGTTGTGCGTGACCAGCCGGGGTGACAGTTTGTTACCTGCGGACCGGCGACCCTGTTGCATGTGTTTCCTGCGGTCTTACATACAGCGGTAGAGGGCATGACAAGTGGTCTAGAAGTGTTTGGGCATGGCGTATCAGCACCTGGAATGCCTTCTACCGCATAAATCGGGTTGCGTGCATGAGGACACGCAGTCAGCAACGTTAGAAGAATCGTAGAAACGGGACTAGACTAAACTCATTGACACGGGCATGATTATTAGAGCACGTGAATTCTAACACATTTGAGGAGGGGAGTCAACCAAACGTCCGCTCTCTGACAGATTGGGCTAAGGTGCCTGATATGACAGAGGGACCCAGTCTCATGTTTTTGTCTTCGGTAGGAAACGCCCTCCGGCAGGACACGGGAGCGGGAACCAGGCTTAATGCAGGTGGTTTGCATTACATACTGGGGAATTATGGTTAGGGTTAGGAATACTTTTTGGGATTAGGGTTACGTCTAAGGTTTAGGTTAGGGTACGGGAGTGCTTAGCCCTCCCGGAATGGGTTTACATTCCCGTGGGTGTGGGTGCCATGCAAGCAATGTAGACCTTGTCTCATTGAGTCAACTTAGCCACTAAAACACGATGATGATGAAAAAAGGTACGATGAACGCTAGGTCATCTTTATAAATATAACTTTGAAAATCAAATTGGCAAGAAGGTGTTTTCGGTAATTCATGATCGGCCGGTAGAATTACATGGATAATGAAATCCTGCGGGATCGAACGTATTTATAAGCGTCTTATGGTTACTAATCATCGTTCCCACGCCACCCGCATGGTCAGGTCGGCGAGTTGGGGGCATCGGGACTGCAAGAGGGGGCAGGTAGGGTAGGGTGTGAGCAATGTTTGGACGTCGAGTACAAGGAGTCATTATCACTGTCAAGTACCCGGAGTAAACAACTGTTATCGGGAGGAGGGGATGGCACCCCTTGAAGTCGGCGGTTGCTACGGCAGAGAAAGCGCCTGTATGGGCATCTTCTGGTAGCACAGTGCTTAATTTGTTAGCTTCATAGCCACTGTCTCGGCGGTCGCCAGCACCCGTTGGCTTAGGCCTTTCGAGAAGTTGGCTGGTATCCGGTAGACAACCTGGAAGCCTTCTTTGGGATCGACGTGGTGACTAGTATCGACTAGACTATCGTCTGAAGACAGTGATCACGAGTCCAGTACCTGCGGTGAACCTATACACATTCTTGACGAAATCTCGCCTCCCGTTGAAAGCCCCAAAAATATAACTTTGCACATTCAACCTCATCAAAGTACAAGGAGCTGGGTTCGACAGCGAAAATGCTGATCAGACTACGACAGGCACTTAAAATAATCTGAAATTTAAAGGGGTCAGCCTCCTGCTAAGCAATGGCATGGTATCTTTTGATTTCACGCCCCTTTTTATTTCTATTCCGCAGGACCTCGCAGTCGAGATTGTTGAACTACTCCTACGAAGCAAATATGATGAAACGGAGGATCACTGCGGACAGGCCCACATCCCTGAACTCCTGACGGAACAATCTACAAGCAGTTGAATGGCACGCCAATTGGTTCGCCGATTTCAGGGTTCATAGTCGAGGCGGTTTTGCAATGGTTGGAGTCGCTGGTCTTCCGACACCACAGACCAAAATTCTGGGCTCGGTATTTGGATGATACCTTTGTCGTCAACGAATAGGGATCAGGTGCTGACATTCAAAAAATGCCTGAACGTCCTCTCCCTGGACTTTCAATTTACGACAGAGTAGGAAGAAAACAAGTAGCTGGCCTTTCTTGATGTCCTCGTTTGCCGCAAAGATTGTGGTGGTCTGAAAACCACAGTGTACAGGAAAGCAACAAATACGACGCAATTACAGACCTTCAACAGTAGTCTGTCGATCAGTCACAACCGTAGTTGCGTAAGGGTACTATACCGGCGCGTCGAGACGCATTGCAGTGAAATGGAAGACAAGGTTGTTGAAGTACAGTATCTTCGACGAATACTGAGAGTTAATGGCTACGCGCGCAACTTTGTGAACCAGTGCATACGCAAACAACAAGAGCGACCAAATCCAACCAGACCTAAATTCTGGCGAGCTCCTCCGTACGTGAAAAGTGTCTCGGAAGCCACCAGTCGTCTTCTCAATCCACTTGGATTTGGGGTTGCACATAGGCCAGAAGCAACCATCAAGCACCGAGTCAGGAGGCCGAAAGACCCACTGCCAAGGCACGAAACGTTCAGCATCGCCTACCGCATCTGGGGCAATTGTGGACAAAGCAACTACGTCGGAGAAACCGGGAGATTACGCCGAACGTGAATGGCCGAGCCTGCAGCTGCGGTGAAGAGGAAAGACGCTGGCTCTCAGGTTTCAGCTCACTCAACGGGACCCGGCCATATTTTCAAGCTTGATGAGGCCCAAATTCTCGCAAGAGGTGATAACCGCGTGAACCGCGAGCTGCTCAAGTTATTGTTCTCAGGCCCGCAGTCCATTAACAAGCGCAATGAACTCCCGTTCCCATATTCTGTGTCGAGGCCTCGTGTGATCAGGGGAAAGGGTCAAGTGGGGGGGCGGGGCCGGACGTGGGTGACCAACACCTTCAATAACAGTGAGCCAAATTGTCGGGTTATTTTCACGCCCACATCCAAAATGGATGATGAAATGACGGTGATTACTGACTCGAACGTGGACGGCCAAGCTATCATCGCATCAATTATGACCCCTAATGGCGATCGCAAGAGCTGCTAATTGTAGTACGTATGTTGTTATCGCATGGCCACTACTTTCTATAAATACTACCCACCTTGTGTGTCTATCACCTTTTGATGCAACTGTCTCTGATGCTGGGTTCGAGAGAGAATCCGAAACGCCAGGCTAATGAACACCATGTTCCAGTGCTCGCCTCTTCTTCTTCTGAACTGCTTCCTGGAACTCGCCTGTTCGCTTCTGTCAGCAGACCCCGAGTTCATGCCTTCAGCCATGACCTCCATCTCGCAGATTTGATACGGCAGTTCTTCGCACACTTGTTTTTGAGCTGATGATAATAGTCATGTTTACGTTCGGTTAGTAGTTTGCTTCGGATCAGCAGCACTGTCCGGTCTTGAACAAAATTTTATCTACAAGCAACTTTAGGATGATATAGCCAGTACAGCTGTCAAGCACAGCATAGGCTAAGTTCTTCTAAAGGCGATCCATGGAATCGGTTTAGCCTTCGTGTTGTCAATGTCTGCATGTTGCTAGATGTGACTTCCATCAATTGCTCAAGCGAAATTTGACCTACCACAACTGCCCCGGCCGGCTTATTTTCTCAAATATGAAGGCTTTGACTTTTGTAAATATAACCCAGCTTAATTAACTAGATTGTCAGTTATCTGCTTAACCTTATTGATATTAAAAGCAGTTGACTTTCAGAATAATCTCATAATTCGCCAACCCTTTTAGAGATGAATGTTGGCTTTAAACTTCCTTTGCATTAGATAGAAGCGCCCTCGTCGAGTCTTTCAGTGAGATGCCAATAAAAACTTCTATCCGCTGGTGTTTCTATCTAACATTGGAGAATATATTTGTTTGGCTGGACTTTAGTTGCCTCATCATTAATTCAATTTTCTGGTACAATTCAGTTAAAATATCTTCTGTACATGCCACCGAAAATAAATGTTTTTGGTTTGAATTAACTGCTGAGCACTGTGATTCGTTTTAAACTAAGGCGACTTTCAAACAATTATTTGTTCTCTCAAGGAGCTATCCCAGCAATTGCATTAATTCACATTTTCCTCTCGAAATTTTCCACAGTCTCTCTTTTTCTCCCTCGCTCTATCTCCTTGCTGTCCCTTTAATCTGTTGCGCAAGAATTGGGCAAGCGTTTTAAGTTCACTGTGTGGAACGGTGTTAAAAACCTTGATTAATAGAATGTCGGCGGTTATACCCTTGCACTTGCCTGTAATAACATTTGACTCTTATGCAGAGGAACAATTTTTTGTCCCTTTATTCAAGGTTTGGCTCAGAAATTGTACGCGAACTCTTATAGAATAAAATATAATATTTTACCCACGAAAACTGATTTTTCATGATTTTCTTACTTTTTTCTCCATGATAAAATTAAAATTCTTCTCTGTGATCATCTTCATCTTCAATGCATTTTGATACATTTGCACCGACTAAAATATATTCAGGGTATGTTGGCAGATCACGCTGTTCGTGGACAGCAGAACGAAGATTAGGATGCGTTTTACACTCACGAAAACGCATTTTTTTAATCAATGCAATCTGCTAATAAAGGATATAAGATGTGGTTAGCAGATAAATTGCTAGAAACAATGAGGAGCGCAACCGTTGCTGGGGCCCCTTAATGGTGGGCGCTGTGTCATTGGGTAAGATGAAGTAATCGGGTCACTTTTTGTGACGACCCTGGACAGGTTTTTGAAAAATTTCCGTAGGTGCTTTTCGTTTTAATACTGAGGTGTCACTACATCAAGGAATTGAAAATGCGGAGTCCAATCAACTAAAAATAGGACTGCTATAAGCCAGTTAATGAGACGTGACTAGTTTAACCGGACTCTGAAAATCAACCAAAAGGAGAATAACACTGAGAACTATCGAGGTCGAATACGGCGACAAATTTGCGGGCAATGAGTACCAGTGATAGAACCGCATCCACGGCAAACCTTTTTACGTGGGACTGAAATGTCCCTCTGGTCATGACTGTAGGGAGAGGCCCTCGGTGGAGGGCGAGAGTGACCCGATGCCAGGTGAATTCACAGAATGCCAGCAGCACGTCCAGTGTCCCCTTCCCCCACCGAGCTCCTGATTCCAAGCCAATCTCCACGGTCTGTCGGCCACAGCTGCCCAGGTTATTACCGTGACGATCATGAGGCCGGGCGGCCCTGGGTTACGTGGTCGGCGTGACAACGAGTGGATGCGTGTGTGCCGGTGTAGCATGCGCTTTATCTCGAGAGGGCGATCCTTGTGTCATCAAACCGCCCCCGTCGCTGCAGCAGACGTGCGGGGATCCACCTGCTGCGGAATCCAAGTGGAACGGCGGAGTACCTGCAGACAACGCTGCCACAAGATGACTGTTTGTCGGCTACATACTATTTTTATAAAAAAGGTCACCAACCTCGCATCAAAAGAGGCATCCCAACAAAATGTACATTGTCTGCTTGATGATGGAATGAGTTCCGATCGAAGTGAAAAAACCAGCCCCGGGAAGCAGTTAGCAAAAAGAGACGTAACTGCTTGACCTTTCAGATTGAAACTCGAATCCGCCATCAGAGGCAGTACTCATAGAATGCAGTTGCTATGCGACTACATATATATTAGAAGTGACGTCTCTTGCGGTCACCGCAGATGGTTTCACTTGGGGCAATAATGGATTGGCTGCTCACGGCTACTGCCGTAATCTGACCCTCATGTTTGGTTGTTCGTGTGGTTGTTCGCTTTACCCGCGTGGTTAATTACGCTGCCCAAGCAAAGAATTAGCATAAAATTTAAGGGAGGGTGGGGGGATGAGGGTAGATCATTGTGCCTGTTACTTGACTGAAACCGAAGAACTATGACTCAAGCCACTCGCGGCGTAGGCAGTCCTCATCTCTTGCGAGAACTCTCAAATTTGAATGTATGGCCAGACCCGTCGAATGCACCGTGACTCCTGAGCTGTCGTCGTTCTTCCTCCCTGCTTCCGCGTGCTCGACCATTCGCACCCAGAATATTCTTCCAGCGATAGACGACAACGACCTGAGCCGCGAGCGGCTTCAGTCATTGTTCGTCGACCAATGATCTACCCTTCCCCAACCCCTCACATTTTATGCGAAGTCTTTGCTTGGGCAGAGTAATAAACCGCGCATGTAAAGCGCTGGCGAGGTCGGTTCCCAGTGCCTGTGTCGGTGATCCAAACGCCCGAGCCATTACCACACGAATAACCAAACGCCCGAGGGGCAGATTGCGGCCGTTATCGACTGAGCCTTGGGCAACCACTCCACCATCGCTCCAAGTTCAAACATCTGCAGTGAACGTGAGAGCCGCCACTTTTGATAGGTATGTAGTGGCTTAGCAACTGCATTCTATAAGTACTGCAAAATCTGTTCATACATTACTCTTAGCTCATGGGTGGCTCTGATGACGGATTCAAGTGTCAATATGAAACACCACATGTTTCACTGATTACGCCTCCTTTTTGATAACTGCTTCCCGGAACTCGTATTTTCGTCTTTACACGCAAAGATTTCCTCTAGATACAGTTTTTTTCGGATGTTGAAAATGTAAACTAATAAAGTTTCTGGGTGCCTAAACAGTACTATTGGCTGCTCTCCGTGTATTCATTTTCCCGTGTGTTTGAAAATAATTCTGTAGTTTCTTCGGGCACCACTGAAGGAGTTATTAGTACACGTGTTCTGCTGCTTAGAATCCACGAAATTTGGCTTTAGAACTTTTATAGCAGCGACATCGAATAAGACACGTATTCACCCTGCAATCGTTAATTTCCCTCTAAAATTACGTTTTTCACCCAAATTTAGCTGATTCATCTCAGTAAATGTGCTTTCGATTCTAAAGCATTACTTAGATGGGTTTTTATATTGATTATCATTAAATATAATCCAAAATATTTCAGACACGACGGGATGAAGACGTTCGAATCCACCTCTTTTCGGCCCCCAGTAAAGATGGACTTTCTATGTAGCATCCATTTTTGTCATGGATTTTGTGTTGAGCTGAGATATTTGAAGTAAATTTGGTGGAAAACATGCGGAAAATTATTATTTATTAATTGCTTTTGGTAAAACGTTGCGCCTTCCTAAAATGTTATACTCGAAGGAAGGGCATTTTTGGTTTTAAGAATCTGTTTCATTCACGAATAATTTGTAACCCAACCTGAAGTAGCACGTTATCATAGGGCTTCAAAACTACAGACTGCATACTTTCAATGGAAGGAAACTCGTATATTTATCTCCGCTTTAGAAATACGTCGGATGCGACTCCAAGCATTTTTAAATAAAAAGGAATCATGCTGCATACTTCCTAAACAGGACTAATGAACAGAGCTCTACGATGCTGTACGGATGAACATTGAACAGTCCGCAAAGTATTATGCTTACTATCTTTTTAGAAGCCTTTTTTTAAGTATAAACTTTGAATGCAACACACTTTGCTATCAAATGAGTACAAGGGTGAATATTTTCAGGCCAGTTTTCTATAAAACAATGGATTTTTACGGAAATCAAACATTAATAGCAAAATTGTATAGTATTTAAGTAATATTTTAACGGGATTTTTTTCAGGTGGATATAACAAAGCTCAGTATAAAGCCGGCATCCTGCTGAGACTGAAATATCCTGGTGCTATGTTGCGTGATTAATCGATGTCTACTCCCCCAACTAAATAATCATTACTACTCGAAAACACAACTCAAAATGTCAACGAGATAGGCCAGCTACTGCAGCTACCAGCTACCAGACCAGCTACTGCAGGTCTTAGCAGAAGGTTATCTTGAATAAGAACATATTATATTCTGAAATGTGAATAATAACGGGAGGAGTTCAGTCGTTTATAACAACCGCATTAACATGAAATTCTTTGAAAAAGATTCTGAGTATGTTCTTGCCACACCAAGAAACTAATCTCTCGAAATCCAAAAAAGGCGTCCAGTTTCCCAGTACCTGCAGAGAAAAGTTTTCATTTACTTTTTCGGGGCCTTGTGTGGTTAAATGAACTGAAAGCTGTTTTTTTCGAGTTGATGACCGACGAGATCGCAAGATATGTAAATGCAGGAAGAGCCATACAATTTAAGAGTAAGTCCTCAAAATCGAAATATTTTTAAATTTATTCTGTATACCATATTATTTTGTCATTTGAAACAATTCTGATGATCGCAGTTTGCTTACCTTCGAATGTTTCTGCCTCTTTAGAGCAAGACAGCCTACTTTTCCTGGCAGAGTTGCCTTTCCTAGTGCAAAGGGGTAAAATTCCAAAAAAACCACGTGGGTTTGAATATGTCAGGTATCAGCGAAGTAAAAATGCCCACATTAGGTAATGATTTATTCAAAAGATAAGACAAACATCCCCCTTCGTCTCAAGGCCTTTTTCACCGTTCTATCTTAGGTTGTCTGGACATGCCCCTCTTCGTAGGCTGACTCACCTTGTGGGAGAAAAGGATGTTTACTCAGGAGTAAAGTAGGGCTGTGAGGTCATGTAGGGGAGTTCTGCGCAGTTCTGAAGCTGGACTCTGAGCTCGCCTCAGTTCGGCTCCCCCGCGGAGCGAGAGTTGTCCATCATTTGGGCTGCTACGGTTTCCAAACTCGCCATCTTCTATGTGTGATCAATCATCCCTTCCACACTCTTCTCTCCTGTCTCACCCCCCTCTCATCTCTAAAACTAGCCTCATCCTTATCAGCATCGTCATCGTCATCATCATCTTGTCTACCTTCGCACTTCCTGCCCTTTCCTCCTGCTCGAAGGTAGCACTAAACGAGGAGTAAATTTAGCCCCTAGGTTAGGAAATAATATTATCCACGTCGTACTCATGCGAGGGCAGGTCCACTTAATTTCGATGAAATCCACGTAAACACGCCAAAGGACGACCGGCTGGTGAGGGTAGGAGAAGTTGTCAGATGGGAGTCCCTGGCATCATCAGGACTGAGCCCGAAAAATCCTAATGTGAGCCTCGTGAGACGTACACATTCTGTAGCTTTGTTCAGACTGGAGTGTTTCGAGTGATTCAATTCACAAGTGCCATACGTATCGTCAGCGAGTCTAAAATGAGATTATATCGGGATTTACTCATTCATAAATTTTTTTCGTTCATGGTGGAGTTTGAGCTACAGACAAAAAAGCATGATATAGATAAGATCAGAAAACAAGGCTCTGATCCCATCCCTTAGTGCATAATATAGCAGGTTTCATTGTTGTTCAATTTTTAATGAAACTCACCACATCACTCAGCGCACTGGCTCAATCTGGAAGATAAGGTTTAAGCATGCAAGGCTTACCTACACCAATCAGAGGCCAAATTAGTCCAGGAAAACGTTAGAGGTTTCCGAGAGAAAGACATAATTCCACTTGACTTGCCAGTTAGTTGCACCTCAAACTCTAGTATATAGCCACATCCATAGATTAAGCTCCGACGTCTCTGCGAATTTGTGAACTTCTACTATGTACTGGTTTACAAAAAAAAAGGCATATTTTCAGAAATTATCTGAAAGAGAAGACAATGGATAAAAAGACAAACTGTGTTTTTAGGCACACTGATTAGCACTTCGAACTACTGAGTTCTAACTATGCTAGGTACGTTTTAGTTTCGAAATCTTTGTTTTTATTTGCTTGTGATTTTATGTCCATGCACATAACGAAATCAAATTGAAGGATAAAATTATTTTCTGCTTTAAATCCTCATTTAACCATAATGCCGTGCACATAAAACAGCAAAAGCTAGCTTGAAGAGAAGTGGGCTAAAATAGCTCCTGAGAAAGCTAGGGTGGCAACAGGAAGGCTTTATATCGGCTCAATGGTAAGTCTCTTCCATAGTTGTCCCTGGAATATCACAATATGCAGATTTCCATTGAAAGTGTTTTGAGCATGCATGAAGATAGAGCCGCATGGAACAGACCACTGTTAAATGCCTAAAATGCAGTCCTTCAGTTTCCTTCCTTGAAAATACCGTTGACATTATTGATAGGCATTTCAAAATCTTCTAAAATAGTTAGAGCCCGACGAATAATCTAAGAAGTGTCATGGTAAGGAGAAAATGTGGTTTTTGGTGGTCGTACATTTGTCTCGCGCTTATCAAAATTTGAGGTACGACTTATATGCGCCATTTGTAAAAAAAACCATAAAGTGAATTTCGTGAATACGTTCATCAAAGGGGCACGATTTTTTATACGGCAAAGTTATTGTCTAGCTTTTTAAAAAAAATTGTGCAAGAAGATGCAATATGTCTATGACGAGCTTAAGAAACCCTGAAAAAAATATTTGTACATTTTATATCGAAAAAAACTTTTACGGACCGCTGCTGCAACCATTTAGATCATAAAGGTCAACGGTTCTGTACTGTTTAACTGCAGCTATATTTGGGTCGCGTATGAGACTGGAATATACTTGGGCAGAGTACTGAAAATAGAAAGCGACGACAACGCTATCCAGGATATGTGAACAAACGTTGCATTGAAGAGCATAATTTCGTGTGTGTTAAGACTATTTTATATGCAAAGGACACCTTCCAAATTGAGGCCTTGTTCGCATTCCATGAATGTCTGTGTGTGTGTGGGGTGAAGGGGTACTAGTTAGGGGTAGCACCACGCAGATAGCATTTGGTCGCTCCATTTGTCTTGTACAGGTGGTGAATGCTCCCGTGGCCGCCTCTAACTGGTACCCAACTCTCACCTGTGGCTCCTCAAAGTTGGGTTCTTCCCAGCGGCCACACCCTGGGCAACCGTCACAACCGGCGGGCTAAACCAGGTGAGGGTCTCCGGTGTTGTGTGTGCCTCCACACCCGGTATGTCTGACTCCCGAACTTCCTACCACCCCTCTCAAAAAGTCCTACGGTGGGGGCGAAAGCAACCTCGTAGGCGGCCCAGGCTAACTCGGGTCGTTCTCCCACTAAACTAAAACCGTAACGCATGGTGGAGTTCGGCAGCCGTCTGGGATGTCCGAGCAGCCCTATTTAGAGACAGCACTGCTGGCCTCCTCGCGGAGGAAGGGGCTAGAAAAGGTGCCCTAAAAAAATGCTGGATATAAC
Source organism: Schistocephalus solidus (assembly GCA_017591395.1). Taxonomy (NCBI): domain Eukaryota; kingdom Metazoa; phylum Platyhelminthes; class Cestoda; order Diphyllobothriidea; family Diphyllobothriidae; genus Schistocephalus; species Schistocephalus solidus. The sequence goes on along the minus strand of WEDG01000067.1, from coordinate 187,282 downwards.
GTCTTCTGCAGCCGGCCGCGGCTCACAGATCACAAAATACGTGGTCGTAAAACGCAAAGAAACAACCATACCCCATCCCCATCCTCCTCGCCATACCCTCCAGGATGCTCGGGTGAGTCCACTCACACTAGCAGCCTGGAATGTTCGTTCTCTTTTAGATAATCCTAGGAGCAACCGGCTGGAACGGAGGACGGCGCTAGTCGCTCGGGAACTGTCGCGCTACAAGGTGGCCATTGCTGCCCGATTCTCTGAGCAGGGTCAGCTGAAGGAGGTGGGTGCCGGCTACACCTTCTTCTGGAGCGGCCGGCCAAAGGCAGAGCGACGTGACGCTGGTGTTGCCTTTGCCATCCGGAACGACATCGTGGGACATCTGCCCTGTCTGCCGCAGGGTATCAATGATCGCCTGATGAGCCTCCGCCTGCCTCTTCGGGGAGACCAGTTCACCACCATCATCAGCGCCTACGCTCCCCCAATGACGAGATCTGATGCGGCGAAGGACAAATTCTACGAGGACCTGCACGCCCTGCTAGCGACTCTGTCGAAGGTGGACAAGTTAATTGTCCATGGTGACTACAACGCCCGCGTCGGGACATACCACGCTGTCTGGCAGGGAGTGCTGGGTTCATACGGTCTCGATAGCTGTAACGATAACGGCCTCCTTCTTCTGCGCACGTGTGCGGACCACCGTCTCCTGCTGACCAACACCTTCTTCCGCCTTCCGACGCGGGAGAAGGCCACGTGGATATGCCCTCGATCGCGGCACTGGCATCTACTGGACTATGTTCTCGTCCGGAAGTGAGATCGTCAGGACGTGCTGGTAACCAAGGCGATCCGCGATGCTAATGGTTGGACAGATCACCGCCTCGTCATCTCCCAGATTAGGCTCCGACTGCAACCCCGACGAAGGCCCCAAGGTAAGAGGCCACCAGGTAAGTTAAATACTCTTTTGTTAAATTTGCCTGCTTACTGTTTTGATTTCAGAAAACAAATAACCGAGAAACTGGAGAACCTGCATGCTCTAGATAATAACGGAACCATGGAAATACGATGATGCAAACTGTGAAATTTCATTCAGTCCACCGGCCTTGAAGTTCTCGGACGCGCACGCCGTCAACACCAGGACGGGTTTGACGACAATGACGCCGACATCAGCAACTTACTCGCGGAGAAGAATGGACTACACAAAGCCTAAATGGACCTACGGACTGACGCCACTAAAGCAGCCTTCTTCAGATGCCGCTGCCTTGTACGTCAACGGCTGCGGAAGATGCACGATGACCGGATGATCTGAAAGGTTGATGAAATCCAGGGGTATGCGGACCGCAATTAAATGAAAAACTTTTTCAACCATCAAGGACACCTAAGGCCCGTGTATCAAGAGGACCGCATCGCTGCTAAGCTCTGCTGGCACGACATTGCTGACGGAAAAATCGCAAATTCTGAAGCGCTGGGTCGAGCACTTCAAAAGTGCCCTTAATTGCTCATCACCCATCTCCGATGCTGCCATTGACCGGCTCCCTCAAGTGGACACGAACAATGACCTGGATCTGCCACCTTCCCTACCAGAAACCATCCGGGCCGTGCAGCAGATTTCCAGCGGTAAAGCACCGGGATCCGACGCAATCCCACCGGAAGTCTTCAGGCACGGTGGGCCCCGGCTGATGGCAGAAATCACAAAAATCTTTCAGGAGATGTGGTGCCAAGAACAAGTTCCTCAGGATTTCAAAGACGCGACCATCGTCCATGTCTACAAACGGAAGGGAAACCGGCAATTCTCTGATAATCACAGAGGCATCTCGTTGCTCAACATCGCCGGGAAGATCTTTGCCCGTATCCTTCTCAGTCGTCTGAACGGTCACCTAGAGTAGGGCCTGCTCCCGGAAAGCCAATGTGGCTTCACAAGACACCATGGAACAATCGAAATGATCTTTGCCACCTGCCAGCTACAAGAGGACTGCCAGGAGATGCGAACTCACCTATTCACTACCTTCGTGGATCTAACGAAAGCTTTTGACACGGTGAATCGCGACGGGACTGTGGAAATTCATGCAGAAATTCGGCTGTCCTGAGCGGTTCACCACATGGTTCGTCAGCTTCATGACAGGATGACGACGCGCCTGTCACTGACAACGGGTCGGTTTCGAAGCATTCACCGTGACCAACGGAGTGAAGAAGGGCTACGTATTGGTTCCCATCTTATTCAGTCTCATGTTCTCGGCTATGCTGATGGACGACTACCGTGATGAACAGCCTGGGATCCGCATCGCCTATAGAACTGAAGGACACCTTCTCAACAGTCGCCATATGCAGGCTCCAACGCGCGTGTGTACGGCTACAGTCCATGACTTGCTCTTCGCGGACGACTGCGCCCTTAATACCGTGACGGAGGAGGACATGAAAATGCGCATGGACCTCTTCGACGCAGGCTGCGCCGATTTCGGATTAACAATCAATACCGCTAAAACGGTTGTCATGCCCCAGCCGCCACCCAGCGCGGAATACAATGCTCCCCGAATCAATGTCAACGGTGCTCAACTCTAAAATGTGGAACCTTCGCTTTTCTAGGAAGCACGCTGACACGCAACACGAGAATCGATGACGGGGTTGCCCAACGGATCTCCAAAGCCAGTCAGCCCTAGGGCCGGCTGCTGGCCTCCGTGTGGAATCGCCAGGGTATTCACCTGAACACCAAAACTGAAGATGTACAAGGTCGTCGTCTTGACGACACTCCTTTACGGAGCGGAGACCTTGACCGTCTACCCGAACCAAACCAGGAAGCTGAATCACTTCCATCTCAGCTGCCACCGCAGAATACTGAAGCTGAGATGCAAGACAGGACCCCGGACAAGAATGTCCTGGAGCCGACCGGAAACCTCAGCATCCACGCCATGCTGAGGCAAGTGCAACTGCGATAGAGCGGCCACCTGGTGAGAATGGATGATAAGCGACTACCCAAACGTCTTTTCTACGGAGATGTCGCTACGAGTTCTCGCCAGCAGGGAGTTCAAAAACGATGCTACAAGGACACTTTGAAATCGCTGAAGCAACTGCAAATCAACCCGGCGACCTGGGAGGACCTCACCCAGGATAGACTGGCATGGAGAATATGCGTGAAGACTGGCATAGCAATCTTTGAGGCCAACCAGATCGCCGCCGCCAAGGCCAAAAGAGCGGCACGAAAGTCACCAGTGCCCTGGACCAACACCGTCGGTGCCCAGGCCCTGCCAACATGCCTGTGCTGCCAATGCATCTTCCGCGCGGGAATCGGTCTGGTCGTACATCTTCGGACGCAATGCACCAACAATCTAGCAATTCCATATTCTTCGTCAAATTCTTAAAACCCTCCTTCGGACTCCCCCGTCCTCACTCCTAGCATCAATTCCATTACTCCCATCATCATAGAGACCGCATCCCTATACTCATCGCCTGTTACCCCCACCACCGCAACGACTTAGCCGCCGCCGTCCCCACCACCACCACCACCACCACCCCCAGCAATGGAAACTTTCGCCTAAACTGTCCTCAATGCGACCGCTAATTCACCTCACGCATCGGCCTCGTCGGTCACTTGCGAATCCATCGTACAGAGACTGGTGAACCAGTGCCTGGAGCCTCAACACACAACAGAGATCGCCGCCTCCACTGCCCTCACTGCCCGCGCGCATGCACTCATCGCATGGGTCTATTGGGACACATGCGCCTCCACGACAACCTGCGGTAAACCACCGGAGGCTAAGCTACATCAGCGCACACCATCTACACTAATACATAGAAAACACGCGCACCATTATCATAATGTACCTGAGAATATCACTGTGTCCTAGAAACCGCGGCTTGGAAGGCTGCCAATCTGACGCTTACATCAGACCCCACCGTCGACTCAGTGTATGGGCTGTGAGTGTCGAGGGGCTGACCAGTGGACTGGAGCCAGACGGCCATGGCTCCTCCTTATCCCCTGATTTAGTGAATCCTGGTGTTTGCGTTATGGGGGCCAGGTCGTACTGTGGCACGCGAAGACGGGTACGCCGACCCGTCAGCCAATGCGCCCACTCCCACATCAAACAACTCACTGGCTCGCATGGTGGTCTGATTGTGGCGGTGGGGGAGAGAGTGAGGTCAACAGCTCAGCGCATTTTCCTCACTATAAACAATCTGACACGCTTGAAACTATCACGGTGCGCTAAAAGTCGTGCCTTGGAAGGTTGCCAACTGACGGGAACACTCGGACCGCGTAGTCATCCCAATGTGTGTTTTGTGTGTTGTTGTTGACTGGCGGACTGAGAGTCAGGCTGCAATGGCTCCTTCTTAATGTGGCCTTTATGGCACTCTCACTCCGTGGGATCCGAGCCAGGTGTGGTGGTACGCCCAGGGGCAGCTCCGGCCGCGCCAGCCACCTGCGCCCTCTCCAATCTTCGGTCTTCTTGACTCTATCTTGACACCGGACATAGGCGAGAAACGGAAGAGAGAGAGAGAGACAGTGCAGTAGATGCAGTGCAAGTTTTCTATCCCTCAGAACCAATTTGCGAACAAGTCACCATTCCTGCGGAACCCTTCGGTGGAGCATACGGTGGACATCGTTGGATTACAACTGTCAAATTGAGGTGTGTATAAGTAATGAAGAAGGCTTTTCGCTCACCGGAATAAGGGCTTTATTAATCTAAGCTTTCGGAATCTTACTGGAGTTCAGCGTCAGAGATAAACGTGGCAACCAAAAAAACACCAGTGACGGCAGTCCAGATGTGACTGCGCAGGGTTCTGTATGCCGGCGCTCCATCAATATGTCAATTGACTGGGTTCTCATCGAAGGTGCAGACTTATCAATTCCCAGCTTTATCTTGCTTCTGGTTTTGGCGATTATCTTCGTGGCTGCAAAGTGAAACTCGTTACCCGTTCCATAGGTGTTGGCGGTCACTTGTGATCATTCATCACCCCGTCGCTCAGTCAATTTATCCTCGTGTATGCACGATACAAGCATATGTCCAGTCTGCCCTGTTTAGTTACGAGAAGAGTTTAAGCAGGGGAGGCAATACACTACAACCGACCGCTCACTTGGATTTAATCAGCCTTTACTTTTCACGACACTGTTGCGCGTGATAACCTTGGGCCGGTGCTCAATTCAGGCACCTAGTTCCGCAGCAATGCGCTCGGTTGTCTGTGATGCGTCCTTGAGGTATGCCCGCACATGCCATACCGTAGGGGCCAGTTCCGGTTAGGTCCTCCGGTGGCAAACACGTAGGCATCGGCTTATGAACGCCTTCGAATAGCCATTCCGCATAAACAGGTCCCAGAGATAGCGATGGCCTTCTTCTTCTTCTTCTTCTTCTTCTTCTTCTTCTTCTTCTTCTTCTTCTTCTTCTTCTTCTTCTTCTTCTTCTTCTTCTTCTTCTTCTTCTTCTTCTTCTTCTTCTTCTTCGTCCCCTTCTTTACCTTTAAATACGCCAAGAAGAACTTACTTTTTGCGCGTACATTATTACCATAGCTTGTTGCTTGGAGTTAAAAGGACCAGAGCATTGTGGACCCAGTTCCGCCACAGCGTGTATCTTTTGTTGCAGATGGACTTGGAGAAGCTGCGGAATTTTGCACAGACTAAGTGGAAACGCTCAGAAATTTAAGTGAAGTAAGGCAATAAAGCCTTTGTTTGGCGGGCAATACTTACCATTTGGTAACTAGGTAATAGTTTTCAGAATTATTTATGAATCTTGGAAGTGGATGTGCCATGAACGGCCAACCAAGGTGGTACTTTAGGGGGGCTTTACTTGTGTTTGAACATTGTGCTTCACAGACTTTTAAGGGGAACAATCCAGACTGTTCAGGCTTATTAACTGACTTTATCGAGTTTTATGTAACAATGATATTTTCCTGGTCATAATACCGTAGTTCTGAAATATCATACGCACGTTCCACATAGCCTTCTTGGGCATTCTGTAGCTCCATGGTGTAAGATTATTTAACTATAAACTCTACACGACAAATCGCGTCGAGGTTTGATCACTCTCAGATGATATTACAAGGAGCCTGTTGACAATCACGAGCATGACAGTTCCTACCTTCCTCTCTGATCACTTAGTATATTTTCAAAAAGTTTTTCATGAATAGCCATATAATAACCGCTAAATACCTTGTTACTTACGTTCCTAACAGTGAATAGCATTACAGTCCACCAAACTATTAAAGACGTAATGGTGTACTGGTATACATTCCCAAGCGCTGAACGGTTAAAATTATCTCAAAAATTATCTCAAAATAAATTAAATTAAAAATTAAAATTATCTCAAAAATACATTCTAGTGCATTTGCAGGATCGTTTTTTTCTCATATTTACGCGTACGGAACAGCTTCACGAACTATAAAACTGACGTTTACGAAAATCAACATAATATAGACATTTTCGAGGAATTTCTATAGTATTAACTCGAACACACTTTCCCTGCGTAGGCCGCCAGTAAGCCAACTTGATTCAAAATTTTAACGGAAATCGGAGTATGAAATTAAATTAAGCTCCCTGGAATCAACTGCCTGTTGTTTCTGCAAATGGGGAGACATGTTTATTGACAACGTTTTCGCTCTGCAGGGAGTTCCACTAAATATAACTAAACATGATACACTTTTTCTACAGCGATCGTCAAAAGGCCGAAGTTCGTGAAGCCGTTGTTGAATCCGTTGCCAAGAAGGAGCTCGACAAAAGGTTGTATTTGGTACTTTATTGTACTAAGGTAAGCGCCTTTATGGCAAAATAGGTGCGCTTATTCTCCTAGAATTTCCAGTTGTGAACAGGCGAAAAACATGTCCTAGGAGCATATCTACGTCCACCTAGGCATATGACAGACACAGGTATGGTCATTCTTCCCAGTGGCTTTAATGCACAGCATCGATGTAGTCTATTTCACTTTGTAATGGCGTGATAGTTGTCATAGTGCCGGAACCTGAAGCAGAAACTAACTTCTTGTTTTTAGAGTCTTGTAGGATACAAAGTCTTTTGCCCTCCAAACATCAAGAAAGTTCGGCCGCATCTATATAACCTTCAAGGTCAGCTACGGTACTACCGTAGGACCACAGAGAGTAGAGATCGTCATAAGATATTTCAGTTTATGTACAGTACCTAATGCTGGATGGCCGGTCATCTTTTCATATCCAGGATGAAGTTGCGGATTTATCCACGGGAAGGTTGAACTGGTAAACGAATACAAACCTAAATGGTAATTTTTAACTCCATTAATCTTCCTAAAAAGTAAAGACAATGTTGTCTTCATGAAAACGAGGACGCCGTATTCAACTGACTCACCTCAAATGTTTTTAACTACATGCATCACCTTGAACGGAAAAGCCAAAAATACGGAAGTGGCTTGATAAATATAAAACAAAAATATGATGCAGGACCGGCTCGTGGAGAAGGTTAGATTTAAACGAAGCTACCAAATGCCCCCAACCCTTAAAAAAGAACTTTTTGTGAGATGAGGCCAAGACTAGTGAAATATTCGACATTTCGCATATATAGATAAACGGTTCAGTTGTGGAGGCGAATTGGGTATGGCTATTTCTTTGAAATGAAGCACTTAATGGCGTCAAAGTCTCTAAGTTGAAACATCATACAGCACTCGTCTTAGAAATTGTAGGTCCTCGCTTGCTTTACTGATCTTTTCTGGACCCTAATCAGCTGCCAGTATTCAATTCTAGAAGTTACAATAAATGCTGGTCTTATTCGGCTGTCAAAACTACAAGAAATTTCCTAAATAGTAGCTCAACTTGATAACTGAAAAGGTCCAAACTCATTTATAGACTCTGGCAGAGGTCTACATCTAGAGTATTCATTACTAAAGAAGCTGTTTCATAAGTTTTCGGAAGTGTAGAAATGGGCAAAACCCAGAGGCCATCACCAGTTTCGCATGCCAAAAGCAAAAAAGTAACTCTGCAACGAGCATCCAGGCATCTCTCTGTTCTGAATATTGCATATCTTGCTAGATGGTCGACCACTATACGCCTATCAACGACTCCTTCCGTAGACGCAATCCTGATCTCGCGAAGAACACATTTGCGTAAACTCGACTGTTGTGTCCTGACAACCGCACGCAAAATGTCAGCAACGTTGATGAATGCACTCTGCTTTTTTCATTATATTGCCTAGACATGTACACTAAGACTATTGCTACATAAAGACCTCTAACTCCACTGCAACCACTTCGGGTACACAGGCGTTGTAAAGACAGCAAAACCTCGTTACGATTTTATTCCTGCCAGTTTCAACTAGCTATTTTCGATGGTTCTAAAATCTTCCAGTTGCGTATTTGCGTAATTTTGAAAATTTTGCAAACTTCCTTTTCAAATTATATTGACAACATATAGCTGCAAAACGTTTAGGTCTGCAAAGCATTTATGAAACCCAAGTCAACTATTCACTCATTTATTTGCACAATTACATGTTGGGTTCTTTTAATGACATGCAACCGGCCTCATAACTGTCATATGCTGTGTAAACCTCCTCCATATAATCCATATCCTATGACCTTAATAAATAAAAAGTATTTATGATCGAGTAGTAATGGTTCCTCATTTTTACGAATCCCTTCAAGCCGTAACTAAGACTATTTAAAGCAAAATAACTATGAAAAGATATGACACGCACTTGCTTTTGAATTTTTCCATGGCAATATATGATTTGTCAATTTCCCGAGTTACTCTTCCCTGTTTGAGCGAAAAAAGTAAATCTTTGGTTGCTTACATTTGCAGGCAGTAAATTAGCGTATTCCTCTTTAATCCATATTTGTGGACAACAACTTAATTAGTGTGAAAAATAGTTTCTGCGCATGACTTGAAAGTCATCCTTCATTATCTCTCGAATATTATGGAGCTTACAACGTCAATTATAGAACAGCGTAGTCTAAATTCGCATGTACCATTACTGTTTCATTAGCTGTTTACATGGGTGACATAATGAGAAACGAATGCAGGCCTAAATTCATATCCCAAAGTTTCTGACAGAGTGGAGTGAAAAATTTGATTTTGATGGAGAGCCGCCATTCTTACAAATGATTGCAACATGACTGGTAGATACGCAAAGGAAGTCGCAAGATGTCAAAAAATGCCCCACGCTTACTTATGCACAGTATAGCTTCGTCTTATTCATCGTAATTTTTTTCCCACCCGACATAGGATTCCGTTTCCGGAGTAATACTTCAGGTAGGACCCACGGGGAGGTAACTTTGAATGGACCCAAAAAGTATGCGTTCACCACCTGAGGCGGATTTGATGAAATTGTCTTTTATCCTGCTCGAATCCTACTTGGTGTGGTGTGCCTAAGTCAACCTGTTCTGCGCAACCGACGCTTTGAGCAGTCATTTGAACTAAGCTACGCATCGTTTGGAAGTCCCTCAAATGTCCGCCAACGGATTCGCTTCGGGTGCCTCACTTCAGGCGTAAGGCATCCAGATCTGTCAGCCGTATGAATTAACAATTAATCCTTTATTCGTGACCCGCAAGGCTAGCCTATTTTATCTTAACCGAGTGCAGAAGTAGGAAATGTCAATTAATCCGTACAACTGGGGGAGGCTGTGTCCAATACTAAATGCTATGACATCTAACGGTTAGATTCCACCCTGTGGTAAAAGATTTCTTGGCTCAACGAGTTTTCGATTTCAGCGCAGTCTACCTTCATAAAAAAAGTATTCCGGTCAGTGGGCATCGAAGATTTATAGCCGGTGTCTAACGTGCTATTGAACAAAACTACCAAGCTACAGCACATTCTCTGCAGTCCAGGCGAAGGGGAAGATTGAGTAATTGATACAGGTGATGAGTAAAGCTGCAAGTGCCAAGAGGCAGAGAACTTTCTGGGTATCCCGTAGCAAGTGGTTTCGTCTTGCACCGGGCACTTTCTGGGTTCATGATTTAAGTGGTTGTCATAGACGGTCTCAGTAAAGGAATGCATACACCAAAATATTTTTCAATTTGACGGAGTGACACTCGCCGATCAAGTTACGGAACAGGCTTGTCTCCCGGTGCCTTTTGGTTTAATCTAGAGCCCACGCAAGCAGTCGCATCGCGAATAGTAACATATACCTATGATGAAGTACCGACAACGACAAGGAAGACCGGGGTGGCCGTTGCTGACTTATTAACCGTCATCGGGCAGTCATGCCTAATCCCAAATGTGGACCACCTGATATTCCCGATCGCAACCGACAAAGCAACGACCCCGTGGCTCAGTGGTAGAGCGTTCAACTAAATTACCAAAGATTGTGGGTTCAAATCTCAGGTGGTCCACACATGAGATTTGGTATCACAGGATGCTGATGGCTTATAAGCCAGAAATGACCATTCTGGTCTCCCTTGTCTTTGTAGGTACTCCAACATTTTTCAATTTATTTTGAACATAAGACCTCTTATCGAACTGTCTATGTTTATTTTGGTCTGATAGCCGAAGGAATCTGACTTCGTTAGTTATCCTGCATTTGTGAAAATAATTAACCTTTACTTATTCGCTTTTTTTACGCGACTCTGTCTATTGGCATTATATATGAAAAGTATTTATGCTACTGTAATAATGAAATTGCGCAATTATTGATTTATGATATCAGTAAAGCCTTCATTTCTCCCATTTTCCCCTACTCATTTTTCACCCTATAAGTTCATCGGAAGCAATCGCGAAACCCAATGCATATAATTTTTGAGAAAGTCAGTATCGGGGAGGCTGATGATGCACAGAGCCTTCCGAAGTGCGCACTTGCTCTGCAAGCGCTACCATCGCTCCCTCACATACTTAACTTTGATCAGCGCATGCCCAAACTCGTGCATCCGACGGTGCCGCAGATGTGTTGCCCCGGCGGCCGGGGCAACACGTCTGGGCGCCTCGAAGTTACCCCTATGGCCAGCCCTACACAAGCACGCCAACCTACCTACAGTAGATTCCCTACTTCAAATTTTCTACTTGAAGAAAGGGTTTCATGCAGTTTTTAAAAAGTTCCTTGTTAGGAAGTTTTTAAGACCTCGAAATGTCCATCCATAATGCACCGTATCAGTCAATTTATTAATGTTGCCTACAATATAAACAACAGTATGGAAACCCATTACAACATTTTATGATGATTTTGCGACCTCTTATTCATACCTTAGGGAAATTTGCGATTTTTATTTACACAAAATGTATATAGAATTGTAGTTTTAATATCTTGAATTCAAGCCCAATGGCCAGTACAGTTCAAAATTAGTCAGCAATTTATAAACTTTTTAAAAACCAAAAGAAACCTTTTCTTCAAATATAAAATTGGAAGAAGATGTTATTTTCTATGAAACGAATACAATAAATAATATTTTTGTGTTTTCTATAAAATATATTTGCTTTAAAAAGAGCATCGAAAATAAATTAGAAAATTGCATACTACTTAAATGGACATTTTTTACGGAGTATGCTTTTTCTGGCGGTTAGGAAGAAACTCTTTTAAAAGCCGGCATCCCACCGTGACTGAATCTTCGGATTAGGCTTAACGATAACCAATACGACAACCATACTTAAGTAATTTGTTTGAATCGAAAGGACATTTGAAAACTTTGGTTGCCATTTCCTGAGATAGGGCATCAACTGTAGATATCACGAACGTGTAAAAGAAGCAGACAACACCGACTCGGACGTTGTCTGGCGCGAACTAATACCGTCAGTACATATCCTCACGGCAACGAATCGTAATGCCAGTCGTCTAGTCAGGAATACATCAGCTCAAAAAATACCAACCGTCTTTAAAATTGCTGTAATTAGTTACTTGGAAAGGAATTGAATGAATTTGGCCAAGGGCAGAATTTTTCGACGTCGGAACTTTTTTCCATGGCTTTTCAAATTTTAAATGTCACTAAAAAAAACACGACCACCAGGTGGCTCGTGATCACTTCAGAAAATGGACACTAAGAGGGGATAATGTCTGCTTCCAGGATTTAACTCAAATGACTTAAATCGTGACAAACCTTCACAGATGGGGAAGGCGGGAACTATGCCAAATTTCCATGCATTTACACCGGATTTACAATGTTCAGTTACTAAAGGAAGATGAATAATTGCCCAAATCTGAATTGAAAGGTAAAGCTTATTTTTAAAATGTTCTGCACTTCGGGTACGTGCAATGTGCTTACACAATTTACTTTGATTTTTAACTTTCTTGACGGCGACGAATATTGGAGGCGACCTTTTACTGCCTTCGGACGCCTATTATGTTGCCATACATCACCTGCTTCAAAAGTCAACCTAGTACTTCCCCCAATAAAAGCGGCAATTCTTGTCAGGGGTTGCAAATTGGTCGAAAACTAAAGTTCACTAAAACTAAATTTTGCTGGTCATATTTCAGCGCTGGGTCTGGCAGTTCTAGAGAATAATGTGAGCCAGGGCTTTCACGTTTTTTATTCTTCCAAGCAGAAGTTTATAGACTGACGGTTTTTTCAAGCATTAGTTTCTCTTGCGTTTGATCAAAGCCTGCAGGGCAATGCCTGATGGGCATTAGTTGTGCGGGTGTATAAATACTAGGTAACGTTTTACCCAGAGAAGTTTGTTTAACATAATGGCAGCCTCCCTAATGATGGAGACGCTATCTGCGCAGATTTAACTGACACAGATAGTACCCACCCTTAAACATTTCTACCAGTAAATGCAAGCGTCAAAATAGTAATACCAAAAGTGACTATGGCGTTCTACATCGTTTGCTGTCTTCTAGGTTAACTTTTATGCTACCTAGACAGTTTGTTAAAGCAATTATTTGACCAGATTGTAGAAGAATATTCTTATGAATTCCATTTTTTGAAAACTTCTACAATAGCCTATCACAGGCCTTTGCTCGGAAATATTCGAGGCATAAAGCCTGCGGGTGGCATTCATAGACCTCCATTTCCTGCTTTTGCTCCCAGAATTGGCGTATGTAAGTAAAGATTTCATAAGATACTGGTGAAAGTTGATGTGAAAGAGAAGGAACTCAGATTTTCTTCAAATTCAAGCTTGCATCCAATAATAATTCATATATTAAAGCACAAAACACCACGTTGGAACGCCGAGATTATACTTGACATTAACCTATTGAGTGATTCAGTAAAAATATATATAATATACGCGATTTTCAGCGGGTGCCGCGGATCCATTGTGGTTCTGAATTTCTTCGGGCTGTGAAAGCCCATTTATTGGTATGTTTTGCAATTTTTACGTTTCAGAAGTTCTACTAAACTAACCAAAATCTCACAGGCATTGAAAAGAATGGGACCACTGTCGAATTTGCATTGTTATTAAAGCAACGTTGAGACTGATTTCTTTGAATGGGAAACGTACGTTGTACTTACGAAGAGCTTCGAGACTACAACGACCCAGATCTGAAAGGTCTAATTTTGTAAGCAAATGCCTGAAGTAGATACGAGTGACTGGAAATTGGCACGGCAAGAAATCATTGAATTGGTTAGAAGCTTAGGGTAAAAACGGAGCATGATTAGTTATTGTCAAATATAGTCTCTAGCTGCTCTGCTGCAAGCGGTATGAATTAGTAAATGTCAATTTCATGAGACTTATTTTTTTATATTTTGATCTACGAAACAAGTTCCGTTCCTCGGCGTGTGACAGTTAAAACGTAAATGAGCAGACAGGGACGGTAAACGCCCGCGCGGATCAATCAGAGTATGTCTTTTCAAATTTATTTGCGTTCATGGTCGTGCGAAGTTCGTTATTTTTATCTAGATACGTCAAAATTGGGTGAAAACGACAGCTGTGGATGGATTACCTGATAATATCTGGCATGTGTTAATATTTGTTGTATACAACCGAGGTGAGAGATAAGCCGACAATTATGAACTTTGGCGAAGAAGTTTCCTGCAGTACTAGCTTAGGTGTGGTAATTAACGTCTCGAACGCGGTCGAATAAACAGCTAACGTTCTACCCGCGAACGATCCCAAAGGAGGCATACTGCTTGATGTCTCGAAGGCAATCTCAAGGCACCGTACACATCTCCCACCATAGCACTGTGTGATTCTGTCCCAGAAGATGGGTTCGAGCACGAATCAGAGGACCTAGGTTGATAAAGCACTTGGTACAGCGAGTGGACAGGGTTAATACTTGATATTTCCTAGAGCTTGCATTTATATACTACGGCAACCTCCTTTATTTCAGTTGCACCTTTCTCAGCCTCATGACAGTATAGCAGGACGAATAAAAGGACAGGGCATATTAACAATTCCTTGCTATAAAAAAGGACTGATGACATACATGAGACAGTAAGACATGCTATTTTTTAATTTTTACCAAGTAAATTTATGGAGGGTTCTCCTTTCTTAGGAGGGTAGTGGCCAGGGCCCCATCTGCAGAATGCTTTTAGACTAGTAATCAATTTGAAAGTCCGTCATATATAAACTAACTCGATCTTTGCTGGAGACGGTTAAGTTTCGATGCAGATTTGTGGGCTAGGTGAAGCAAACTTTATCAGAAATACCCGTAGGGTTTTGACACCGGATACGACCAGCTGTTGTGATTGAATTAAAGACAAGTAAGGAAAGAAGTGTACCCTCCATATGATCTCCACCTTGCGTGGGTTTTGAAGCATTTAAAAAATTCTTATCCAGCTAGAGACCAAGTGGGTTCGAGTGCAATTCGTAGAATATGGGATATGTACATGGGGTAATTTCTCACCTCCGATGCTAATGCCTGGCTTTTTTTCGAAAATAATCAAGTTAAGGCATTTCAAAAGGCTGACTTGTGCAGAAACATGCCTTCATCCTTCGTTCTCGTTCGTAGCCACCGAAACCTTCTCGCACCTTCATCGTCGGCGCATATGCAATAAGATTCATAAACGAAAGAACTCCGTGAAAACGAAGTTACCCTTAATCAAATTTTGTACATTCTTGATTCGGTTTGCACCTGCGCATGGACAGTCGACCATTAGTCACCCGGCCTCGCCCTCCTCACTAGAGCAGTAGGCATCTGTTCAACGCCATTCAGCCCCCTTCCGCACCCAAAATCTGTCCAACTTTTGGAACATGAACATTCCGTCTGCCTACTTTCCTTCGTCTTTGCGGTTACGAAAATAATAATGGCGACTTTTGGTCAAGAAATAGTAACATAGTTCTCTGCCCAGAAGTCTAAATGAAGAGCCACAGCCTATAAATGATTTACTCAGACAATTGTTCACCTTAGAAATTCCGATAACAGCAGTCTAAATTATCTGTTGTTTTTAAAGTACTTCGTCCCGAATGCAGCAATATCTCTTCTTCATTGGGTTTACGCAATTTCTACTACTATTGTGCGATAGGTAAATCTTTTTTTCATGAGGAGCCAGTACTGTTTTCGAAAGTGTTAACTACTTTACTTGTCGAATTCTCTTATTATCTACTCCTCGTTGCCATCTAACTGCCAGCATGGATCTTATTTTCGGAGCTCCAGGACAAAATGCAAAGTCCCTTTTAATTCTGCAATCGGGATAGATCGATGAAGATCCCTCCCATACGACGGGTTTTATTTTTCGGACAGCACAGTCTTCCCTCTTGCGGGAAAATGTCAGATACAGAACCGTAAAAGAATTTTTCCGGTTGTGAATGAGCGTTGAATAACGTCAGGTTGTCTGTTTTTAGTAGCCATCCTCCTCCTCCCGCACTTTTGTGGCCGCTCGGGCCTGATGTTTCAGTAAATAATCCAAAATTTAGGCGTGACTCCTGTACAAAAAATTCGCCTTATTCTCTTTTCCTCTAATCCCATGTACAAATGATGAACGAGCGCAGCCCGATTTCCAGTGATGCAATGAGTCTCTTTATGACCCCATTAGCTGTCGCTTTGATTTAAATTCTTAAAGTTCCTGTTGCTTCCGCTTTTAGTACTGCCTATCGCCACGCAAGAAATTTTATTTTAAAGCAAAATTAATTATTAGGAAGATTGCCTAATAGTCCATAAAACTGATCATATTGTTTTTAAAGGGTAGTCAAATTTTACGACTCTTGAATCCGAGCGGAGAGACTGTTTTGTCTGACCAATAAACTTCCACTAATTTCGGTTAGTTGCAAACGAGTTACGTGTGTGAAGATAACCGACTAACACTCATAGCACAAAATTAGTGCTGCATAGTTTTTAACCAAGAACCTACACTGGCAACATTATGTTAGCCTTCTTTGTCAGAGTCATTCTTATCTGACTTCTGAGGAACGGTCGGAGGATCGATGCGGTTAAAATGGAATGCAGCACTTTGGGATAAATTTTGTAGTAAACTTAGGAGCGTCCCCTCCAACCCGCGTAAACCAGATATCTTACATCCTGACCACCACATATCCATCTGTGGACTATACGCCTTCAGGCACTCAGTTTGCCGGTGTAATCAGCACATATTGGCTTCCGTTCGCATGTTGCCGCCAGACGTCCGGCGAAGGACGTCTGGTGTCCTTTTATAAGGCTCAGTGTCTCAAGGTCATTCACCTTCACAATGAGCGGTTCCAGACGCGCTGACCTGCAACCACTTGACAGACTTTCGGTCAGGCACATGCGTGCATTGTCGGAATTAATTTGTTTTCCTTTGAAAAAAATTACCAAATTCCGGACTAAGTGGTAGTCGGTGAGGGCAAGATGCGATGAGTATGGTGGATTATAGAGAACTTCCAAGTATAGTTCCTGTAGTTTTGTCACTGTCATTTGGCGCGATGTGTCATATCTTTGTCGTACAATAGACTATGCCTCCATCGGTTAAACAACCTTAGCAAATTTTCTGCAAGTTTTTTGATCATTGGGTCCAGCCGATCGCAATATATATCTACCATGTTCGATGAGACACGTTTCATGAAATCATAACAGATCACACCTGCGCCAGATCCTCAAACACTCACCATCAGCTTCTTTTTATGAATACTGCGCTTTTGGCTGTCTTTTGGTGGCTTGTACTTGTCTAGTCATTGTGCTGTACGCTAACAGTTATTGTATTGAATTCATTTCTAATAAAGCGTTATAATCCGATTTAAAATGACTTGTTCAAGGCTCAATGCCTCAAGGTATGCACGAATATTATCAATACACTTTCACCATTTCAGCGGTAGCTTGTTCATTCCACTGGTAATCGAGTGTCCGTGAAATCGTGGAAGACCGGTTTTACAGCTTTGTCGAAATTAAATTCTCTTCCTATAAAACATTACCAAAATTCTGGAAGAAGTGATAGTCAGTGAGGACAAGATCTGGTGAGCATGGTGGATAATAGAGAACTTCTATCTATAGCCCCCACAGTTTGCCGCTGTCATTTGTGTGATGTGCGTCCTAGCGTTCTCGTGCAATAGGCTAGGCGTCGATCGGTTGAAAAACCTAAGCAATTTTTCTGTCAGTTTTCTGATCATTGGGTCCAGCCGATTGCAATATACATCTACCATGTTCGATGAGCCACGTTTCATGAAATCAAAACAGATCACACCTGCGCCAGATCCTCAAAACTTCGCCATCAGCTTCTTTTTTATGAATACTGCGCTTTTGGCTGTGTTTTGGTGACTTGTACTTGTCCAGTCATTGTGCTGTACGCTAACAGTTATTGTATTGAATTCCTTTCTAATAAAGCATTATAATCCGATTTAAAATGACTTGTTCAGGGCTCAATGCCGAAAGGTCATTCACCTCCGCAGTGAGCAGTTCCAGACTTGTTGACCTGCAGCCACTTGCCCATCTTCCATTTGCACACGCACGTGCGTGCTGATGGTCGTGGATGCATAACGGACCACAGTTCCGACAGAATTGTTTGAATGGACTGGGAGCACTTTTCGCGCGGATCCCGGATGGGAATTGGTGTAATCGATGGTCTGTGAAGATGGCCGCTGTTCCTTCCCTCCCTAACGCTGACATCTCCCCTCGTTACCGCTATCGTTCCTTCTCACAGGCCCCTGACCGTCAGCATCTTCACGACCCTCACTCGCATTTGCCAACAGCCCTGCACTCCCCGCCGGTATCTAACTGATCATTCGTGACCACCCACTCCAAACGGATCGATTGTGCAGGTCCCCAGTATTCGCTTGTATCTTCATACTTCTCTTTTATTGTCTACCATTTGCTATTGTTAACATATATCCCTTTGTTTTATAAACTTATTCTCTCGTTCTATCTATACATGTGCGCCTGATGAAGTGCTTGACGATTCTGCCGGCGTTAAATAGCTAAAGCTGGTCCTAGTGATATACGCCACTGTGTATGCTATCCTTGTCATCCTCGAATGCTGCAGATGCTCAAGCGTCACTTTAACATACCTGGGCCGACGCCGCTTGGGCCACTAGACACACCACCTCTCCGGTAAAACAACACGTACCGATTGGACAGCACTTGATTTTGCTCCAAAAACCTATTTAAGCGGTTGCCCCCGTTGTCTCATTCTCTCACAGGCATTACTGGACGCACTCAATACCAGCCCTGGCTTCATCGGTGGCCACTGCTTACTAGGGCAGTAACTTGTGTTTCTGTGACCAACACATACCCCAGTGTGGACCCTTCTGTCTTTTCCTAAAACTGGAAAATTTTTTTCTGATGATTGCACAGCTGTGAGTGCAAACTCGGCTTAGACACTTCATACTCACTTCACGGTGATACGACGGAGAGAGGCGGCCTACTAGTTTAAACTTACAGAACACACATGTAAATGTCTGAGACATTAACGTTTTAGTGGAATAGGTATTTGTAAGTTCGATCCGTGTGATCGATCGCTTCAAAGCAAATAATATAGGTACTATAGTATGCTTTTCCTTAAATCCTGTTGGGACAGAGACAGACAGCAAAAAATGATGGGATAGCAACTATCTAGGCTAGCAAAAAGGCAAATTAAAATAATTCAGTGATAGTATCACTTAGAAGAACGGAGTTGAGGGCTCAAGGTTAACGAGGATGCAGAAATCGATAAAGGACGTTGAACCTGCTTATTCAGTTCAGGCGTTGGGAGTGAAATTCCCATAAAGAAAAGGTTTTGGGAGTAGTTTTGCAGGAATAGCCCGTTGCCTGCATTTTACTCAATGACCTTGAATTTCAGTGGCTCTATAAAGCATACTTTTGTCCCGTAAACGCTGTCAAGCAATGCGAGTATTTAAGAAATTCATGATATCTCTGTCTATTTTTCACAAGACGCTTTCTTGAGTGATCGGCTATATCAGGCATTTGGTATCATTATCATATTTATCGCCCTGGTAAAATTTACGTATGGATTGTAGGCTAGTAGCCGGGGGCATTTTCTTCAATTATTGTTGACCTCAATCCCCACCGTCGTCGCCATGACTTTATCCGCTTCATCAGAGGAATGGAAACGGTCAACTTCGGCCCCTATATGAACAGACTAACAACAAGGCAATTCGATTATTGATGGCTGAGAAATTGAGGGCTATGGTTATGCACCAGATGATACTTTGAAACACCTGACGTTTTGGACTCGTCAGTTTTGAACGCATCATACTAAGGAAGATGCGACTCCGAAATAATTTGAAGGCCAAGGAACTGTAAACCGACTGATTTTAACATGTAGCACTGCTTCAGTGCTGTTCACGGTCTTAATGGAGGTACGCGAACGTGCGAAATAATTGCTTACTGACTAATAAATGCGCTTCAACCGATTCGCCAATAGCGTGAGTTATCAGCTCATGTGCTTCGATTCAGTTTGGCCAAAAATTGGCGAAATAACTTTGCTTCCAATTGACTCCGATCTGTAAAATATGTTTTTTTAAGATTTGGAAATGACTTTGGCAGTAGTTATTTATATTAGGTGAGAGAAATTTACCGACAACTTTCCCTGGTCACAATCCGCACGCATAGTAGTACTGAAGCAATTTGCCCTTTAAAAGTGAGACATTAAAGTGGTAAACGTCTTCACGGAACAAGGATTTAGATGTAATAGGAGAAGTTTGTGACCGTTAATATGTGAGAG
Organism: Schistocephalus solidus; assembly: GCA_017591395.1. NCBI lineage: Eukaryota > Metazoa > Platyhelminthes > Cestoda > Diphyllobothriidea > Diphyllobothriidae > Schistocephalus > Schistocephalus solidus. Next base: position 167,428 of record WEDG01000067.1, on the reverse strand, counting down.
GGAAAGGTGATCTCGAGAACCATAATTTTGTTGTCCTGAAGTGTCAAAAGCAGGCAAGCTTCCATAATCGTAGGTGAGTATCGTACCACGTTGCAAAGTTTTTATAGGCTGGTGACAGTCATGTTAATACAGCATTCATTATACGGGTTTATCTTAACAGTGTATACTGCAGGCAGGGTGAGGTGGGGGCGTCGTAAGTCGGCTTTGGCACTCATCGCGATACGATATTTACCTCGAAAGATGAAAGTCTGCTTACTTTCGAAACGTCAAAACAATACGTGTATGGTTCCCAGGACCGCCTGTGCTTCTAATTTCTGTCCGGGTACTCGCATCTTCACTTCTATTAGTTGATATGTGTACATCCTGCAATCCCGAAGTTTACCTCATACACAGCGTCGAAGAAGGAAGTGGTGTACGGACAAGTGCGTCCTTTTTTATTGGCAGACTTCCCTGTTTTTACCTATGGATGTACGATAGAGTCCATTAGCAACCTTCTTTGCAAGTCAATTTGTTCCGAACAAAAATTTGTCCAATGGTTCTGGCCCATGGTCTTTTGTAGCAACGTTAACTTCTCAGTAGACGCGATCGCTGTCACAAGAACTTTAGTCACCTGACGTTTCGGATTCCAACTCGAACCCATCGTCAGAGATAGCGTCAGAAATTAGTCACTGTTGTCAGCTCAAATGTCCAAAGCCCAAGTGCCAACTGAATTCACACACCGATTTGCTTACTGAGCAGAAAAGGCTCAACTTTTATTTCCATAATGCGCATTTTCAAGCTAGAATCACTAAAAAAATCTATGAAGTTCAACCCACTGGTGCAAAATTCATCATTCGGCCTCTGACGTTTCTCCGTTTTACGAAGTTTTTTTTCTCGAAGTGGGCGCCTAAGATTCAGGAAGCTTTAAATATCCCTGCCATCGCAAGAACGTAGAACGGATCTACAAACAATAATTCTGCTGACGATGAGAAGAGGGACCAATTTCAATTACGTCAGGCCTTGTTTTAAAGGAATTGAAGTTTTCCAACAAGCACACCGGATTGGGAAGTTTACTTTTGCCTTGGGCAATCTGGTAGAAGAAAAAATAGCCCTTTTTGTCAAGTTTAGTGCATTTGATCTTCCTCTCGCATCAGTGACTGTATGAGCCTGTGTGTAGCATGAGTCCAAAAAGGTTTAAACGCGCAGTCCATTCCTTCAGACAATAGGGTCATATCACCCGAGAAACAAATTTTAGTCCTGCTAGTGCTTTCCCCTAATGTGCGATTTTGGTTTGCTGGTCATTTTCATTGATCTTCGTTGCATGTTTCCCAAACCACTGTGTAGCAACGTTAACTTCTCAGTAGGGGTGTATTGGTAATGAATATGTTTTGGAGTCGCATAAGAAGTGATTTTAGTGGCAGAACCGCTTGTAATGAAAACGGAGAGATTATAGCTTGGCCAAAAGTACGAAATGACGTCGGAAGAGGGCGGAATAGAGTTCGTTCGCTGGATCATATTTATGTTCAGGGCCGTTTTACGAGGGCAAGCCTATTGCCGTAAAACATGGTTTAATAGGTGACTGCATCGAGAGTTTTACGCATCGTGTAAATATTCACCGTTGGCATTAAAAAAATGTTCTTATGCGGACCCTTTGCCTGGTTCGTTGGATTCTCACTAAACGTAGTTGTCTTTTTGGACTTCAACACCTCCAAAAACTAGGAGTAGCGTCTAACTCTACACCAGAGTATAAATTCTTGTATGGGATTGCTATCTCCAACCTTAGATCATAACTGTTTCATGGGGAATTTACGATGCACTTGAACAATGAGACCAATTTGTCCTAAAAAGGTTTGCCTAGCCAGCGTCAGCTGTTCTGCACAAGTCCATCTTGACTTCAGTTTTCTAGCAAACGGGTGGAGGATATATTGCTCTAGGGGTGGACGAATAACAAACCCAGAGATTATGTTGAGGGAAAATGCCTGCGATAAAAGCCAGTTCTTTCCCAAAAAAACTTAACTAGTCGCGTCAGTTGACGGGCATACCAAGGGCTCCCACTAATTTGCGGTCGAAACAAAAATATGCCTGAAATACCGGTAGTTTGCTCGAAGTTTGCCAATGGTGGCAGGCAGACTATTAGATCGTCAAGTATGAATTTTTTTCATACTACAAGGGAGAGTTCTATTCATCAAGGTATGCACGAATATTATCAATACACGTTCACCATTTCAGCGGTAGCTTGTTCATTCCACTGGTAATCGAGTGTCCGTGAAATCGTGGAAGACCGGTTTTACAGCTTTGTCGAAATTAAATTCTCTTCCTATAAAACATTACCAAAATTCTGGAAGAAGTGATAGTCAGTGAGGACAAGATCTGGTGAGCATGGTGGATAATAGAGAACTTCTATCTATAGCCCCCACAGTTTGCCGCTGTCATTTGTATGATGTGCGTCCTAGCGTTCTCGTGCAATAGACTAGGCGTCGATCGGTTGAAAAACCTAAGCAATTTTTCTGTCATTTTTCTGATCATTGGGTCCATCCGATTGCAATATACCTCTACCATGTTTGATGAGCCACGTTTCATGAAATCATAACAGATCACACCTGCGCCAGATCCTCAAAACTTCGCCATCAGCTTCTTTTTTATGAATACTGCGCTTTTGGCTGTGTTTTGGTGACTTGTACTTGTCCAGTCATTGTGCTGTACGCTAACAGTTATTGTATTGAATTCCTTTCTAATAAAGCATTATAATCCGATTAAAATGACTTGTTCAGGGCTCAATGCCGAAAGGTCATTCACCTCCGCAGTGAGCAGTTCCAGACTTGTTAACCTGCAGCCACTTGCCCGTCTTCCATTTGCACACGCACGTGCGTGCTGATGGTCGTGGATGCATAACGGACCACAGTTCCGACAGAATTGTTTGAATGGACTGGGAGCACTTTTCGCGCGGATCCCGGATGGGAATTGGTGTAATCGATGGTCTTTGAAGATGACCGCTTTTGGCTGTATTTTGGTGGCCTATACTTGTGCAACCTTTGAACTGAATGTTGGTAGTTATTTTGCTAAATCCATTTCTCTTCCCTCATTACAAGTTAACGCAAGTGACGAGAAAGCTACATCATGCAAGCTTCCAACTTTGTTGTTTCTGCTTTTCATTCAGTTCGTGTGGAACCTACATATCTAAATTTTTAAGTTTACCGACTACAGCTAGGCGAGTCAATTTTGTTTGGTTGTAAACATACAACATCACTGATAATTCATTCGCAATTTGAGATGGAGCTGACTCGACGGTGACTTTCAGTTCGTCATTATCCACCTTTGATTTTGACCGATCGCGTGGCTTATTTAGGATGTCAAAGTTACTAAAACGAAATTATGTAAAGCAATTTGATACTGTCTCTTGTGAAGTAATCTTGCAGCAAAATGTATCATTAATATTCCCAGCTGTCTGTGATGCTGTGTTTCCATGTACGAGCCCGTATTTTATAATGTTACTAATTTTTGACTATTCTATCTTTAAACAAGAAGACTACAAAAATAATTTTAATATTTTTAAACCACTTGATGAATTAAAAAGAGGAAATTTGTGTGGAAACTTTCAAAAAAATAAAAGATTGTCAAAATACGATAACAACGTGAAATGGGAAACTTTCAAAGTTGACCATATGTCTCACTAAAAATTTCATACTTGACAACCCAACGTGGATTTTCTTCAATTTATACCATTACGAAAGTTTTTTATTTCACAGGAAACTGTCTTAACAAGGCTGAAGGACAGCATGTATATGGAATAAGTATACATATATGCTGTACCGAAGGGTTGACATGTAGTTGGCTGAAACAGAGTTTTGCCTCAAATGCAGGAAGCATATCACAGTTAAGGATTGAAGGCCTTTTCCCACTTCCATAAAATTGAACGCGTTGTATCCCTGTATACTGAGAGATCTTTATTTGAAATAGCTTTCCGTGTGCGATTTTTATAGCGCATGAGCATTGTAAATTCCATTCCTATCCTCATGGGTAGGTAGGACACATATATTTAGTCCTTCCCCGAGGGAATAACCTTCTAAATTAAATTTTCAAGATACATTTTAGGCATATACACTCTGAACTTCGTTTTAGGATCATGCCGCTGAAAACTTCGAATTGCTCCATACCTTGGGAAACATGAGCGAAAATATATTTGCATCCTTTTGCAATTTGGCGTGGCGGCAATCTGGTTCAACCATGCAAAACATGTAAATAAATTGATAACAACCAAGGAGAGCTCTAAAAGATGCGTACTTACCGGACATTTTAGACAGTTGAGTCGGCTAACAAGTTTAGAATAGGAACAAATACATTACCTGCATTCGTTGACGAACGCTCACCGATCGCTAACAGAACTTACTCGATCCGCTCTGCCTTAAGGCTCACTCTCGAGCCCCGCCAGCAGCCGCACAGTGGCAAGTAGTAGAAGAGACAGATGAATATTGCTGGCAAAGACAAGGGAGAGTAGAACGGCCATTTCTGGCTTATTATCTGTCGTCAGCCAGCCATAACCAACCCCAGGTGCTGCAACTCCCGAGGATCGAACCCGCGACCTGTCGATCAGAAGTTCAACGCTCTAACCATAGAGCCATGGGCTCGTTGTCTTACCCGTTCGATCCTCGAGTGGTGCACCACCTGGGTTTGTGTAGGACTGGCTGACGACGGCTAATAAACCAGAAATGGCCATTCCAGTCTCCCTTATCTTTGCCGACAATATTCATCTGCCTCTTCAAATACATTACCGTTGCCCTTGGTAAGATTTTATTAACTGAGGCTGTGGTAACGGTACCCTTCTGGGTGGAAATTCAATCCTGTAGAGTACGTCACAAAGCTACTGAATTCGGCTGATCTTAGTTCCCACTTTGAAATGACTATGGATAGTTTTAATAAAATCCTCCGACAAGAAGTCCGTTTATCCCAGCGTAAAAGAGAATGGATGTGAAAAATATCTTCAAAGAAATCAGTACTTGCAGAAAGTACTGAATTTCCGAATCTCCCAGCCGCTTTCTGAGGGGCACAATCGCGTTGGCATAAGGGGTAAGCTTGTGGAAACACAATGCGGCAAAATGGTTCAATAGGAAACTTTCCAAGTTTGGGGCACTTCTGGGCGATGCGTACGCAAAAGGAAGGTTTCACGACAATGCGGTGCACAGCTTAAGGTTTCTACAGTCATGTCATCGTCGAAGGGATTTCTGATGTTGTATTTAATCTGTCTCGACCTCCTCGGATAGGACCACATCCGGGATTAAAGTGTATACGCATTTAGTGTGAGTTGTAACCTTAAAACCCCTCATCCTATTGAAAGAACGCTGAGAAGAGATAGACGCGATCGCTGTCACAAGAACTTTCGTCACCCGACGTTTCGGATTCCAACTCGAACCCATCGTCAGAGAAAGCGTCAGAAATTAGTCACTGTTGTCAGCTCAAATGTCCAAAGCCCAAGTGCCAACTGAATTCACACACCGATTTGCTTACTGAGCAGAACAGGCTCAACTTTTATTTCCATAATGCGCATTTTCAAGCTAGAATCACTTAAAGAATCTGTAAAGTTCAACCCACTGGTCCAAAATTCATCATTCGGCCTCTGACCTTTCTCCGTTTTATGAAGTTTTTTTTCTCGAAGTGGGCGCCTAAGATTCAGGAAGCTTTAAATATCCCTGCCATCGCAAGAACGTAGAACGTGTCTACAAACAATAATTCTGCTGACGATGAGAAGAGGGACCAATTTCAATTACATCAGGCCTTGTTTTAAAGGGCTTGAAGTTTTCCAAAAAGCAGACCGGATTGGGAAGTTTACTTTTGCCTTGGGCAATCTGGTAGAAGAAAAAATAGCCCGTATGTCAAGTTTAGTGCATTTGATCTTACTCTCGCATCAGTGACTGTCTGAGCCTGTGTGTAGCATGAGTCCAAAAAGGTTTAAACGCGCAGTCCATTCCTTCAGACAATAGGGTCATATCACCCGAGAAACAAATTTTAGTCCTGCTAGTGCTTTCCCCTAATGTGCGATTTTGGTTTACTGGTCATTTCCATTGATCTTCGTTGCATGTTTCCCAAACCACTGTGAACTTGACTCATCGGAATGCCTGGGCACAGAAACATGATTTTTTCTGAATATGTATTTGAACAAGCAGTTAAGAACCTGTTCATCGAACTCGATTAACAATCTTCTTGTCACTCCTCGGTTACTTGTGGCTTTCCTCGGTACCTTGGCGAAGTGTATGGCAGGATTTCAGAGGGGGAGTGACTTAGTCTCAATTGAGATTTCTTAGCTCGTGAACTAATTCGATTTGTCGACTTCCGCTCTTAAGTAATGTTTTCGGCAGATTTTAATCATTCATCTGACTGAAATCGGAAATAAAACCTGCGGCCTCGGTGGGACTGGAACCCATGACAGCATTGACAAGGTTTGAATACAGTGCCCACTCATCACACCTGAGCTACGAGGCAACGACCGACAACTGTGAGTTTAATAACTGAATGCAGTACTATGTGCTCACCACATGCATACATAGTATACCGTGCACATACATTTGAATTTGAGTCATAACTCCTTATAAGCCAAGAAACGAAGAAGGCATTAAAGGTCGAAAATGTCAAACAGATTAGTCTGTTCTCTTGAGTGTCACTTGTTTTAGTGGCGCCAAAGTCACCGAATGAGAAGCTATTTAAACGCTTTTAAGGCGTTCCTTAAATAGAACTTGTTATATGATTGGATGAGCGTTCACCGATCGGTTGCGGGTCGCACCCATCCAGTTCTGTCTTGGGGCTCACTCTCGAACCCGGCCAGCAACCATACAGCGACTAGTATTATAGGTAGCTGAATAATACCGACAAAGACAAGGGACACTAGAATGGCCATTTCTGGCTTATTAGCCGTCATCAGCCAGCCATACCAAAGCCCTGGTGGTGCACCACCCGAGGCTTGAACCCGCAACCCTTTGCATAAAAGTCCAATGCTCGAACCAGTGAGTCTCGTAACCGATCGGTGAGCGGCCATCTACCAATGTCAATATTTCTGATTTAAACCGGCAATTTGAAGCATTTTCTCCCGGGTATGAAATTAAAGCAGGCGTAAACAGCAGGATTTATTGGTACCAAGAAATTTCGCGACGGCTTATCAACTGCAACCCGTCTTTGCATAACACAAGTAACGAATGAAAATGGACAGCAGTTTGAATTAACAGAAAATCAATACTTAACAGCAAGGTCCAATGAACAACGTAAATAACTTCAAGAAAGAAACTGTGAGGGAGAAGCTTATACAACTAAAACCATGAAGCATCTAGGGTGAAAATCACCAGGGCAATTGTAGATTGATCACGTGGTCTAGTTGCTTTCCGAGTACTTGTTCGGGCACGAACAACTCGGACATTGCGCTACTTGGAAGCAGCGTACATACGGAGGGAGAAACCCAATCTTTGTAAGCAACTAGACCACGTGATCAATCTACAATTGCTCTGGTGATTTTTACCCTAGATGCTTCATGGTTTTAGTTGTATAAGCTTCTCCCTCACAGTTTCTTTCTTGAAGTTATTTACGTTGTTCATTGGACCTTGCTGTTAAGTATTGATTTTCTGTTAATTCAAACTGCTGTCCATTTTCATTCGTTACTTGTGTTATGCAAAGACGGGTTGCAGTTGATAAGCCGTCGCGAAATTTCTTGGTACCAATAAATCCTGCTGTTTACGCCTGCTTTAATTTCATACCCGGGAGAAAATGCTTCAAATTGCCGGTTTAAATCAGAAATATTGACATTGGTAGATGGCCGCTCACCGATCGGTTACGAGACTCACTGGTTCGAGCATTGGACTTTTATGCAAAGGGTTGCGGGTTCAAGCCTCGGGTGGTGCACCACCAGGGCTTTGGTATGGCTGGCTGATGACGGCTAATAAGCCAGAAATGGCCATTCCAGTCTCCCTTGTCTTTGTCGGTAATATTCATTTGCTAGATCTTGTTACCTTTGAACACAACATTTTCACTACAAGTGAAAATGCAAGTTCCCGCGAGCATTCAGGAAAAGTTTCTGTGGTCGCTAGAATAAAACTTTTATTCGCCTGACGATTCATGCTCTCATGCTAACCCAGATATAAAAGCCATGAACGCACAGCTTTTCAGTATTTATAGGTCACAGTGCCCGGAATTCATTTCCTGAGGTCACAATCTGTCAGATAATTACCGGTTTTTCCACATCGAAGTCGTTAATTGTCGAAATTTTATCCCCGTTGCTAGTGCGGTTCATGAAAATTAACTCCACAGTTAGGGTCCTTGCAACCGTCACTGAAAGTGGTTTTCCCTCACGGGGCAAATACTTAACCCCAGCAAAGTCCCAGCACAGGTGTAGGAGATCATTGCGTTTGTTTAACGACTGCGGAGGGAAGAACTATGCTTGAAGCAGCATGTGGCCAACAAGTGTGTTACCTCTTAGGAAAACGTTAGTTTCGAAGACCCCAAGGGTGTGGCCAGGTCTCTTCCAACGATCCGTAACCGGAGATTTGATGTCCTCCCTCTTCACTGCTGCTGCATGTTCGGTCCTCCGTGACGTACGGGAGCACGTGGAACAAATTCAACTTGGTGCGGTTTAATTTCTCCTCTCGTTTACGTATGGATATGGAATATGTGGACTAGTTAAGAATTCACGTTTTCAAAAAGAGTTGAGGTATCTGGCGGGAAGTCATACGAGTCTCTTGAACTGCAAATTAACCTGATGGGTTCCAGACTGGTATTGGCCTAGTTCAGGGGATAGTTGCAATAGCGATTTATTTTGCATTGGAACCGCTACATCTGGTGCTTGGATGCTGGCAAGGGAAAATCCTGATGACGGGCGACTTTGAATGGAAACAAATATCGTTAGATTTAACAAGACAGCTTACATATTTTAGGTTAACCTGCCCAAAGACGCGCCTGAGCAGTAAATTCTGATTCCAAATGTCTGTATATTGTTAAGCATTACGGTTTGGTGTAAATTGGGCCATTTACGGAAAGTTTTTACCATAAAAATTTCACAAATACAGACAGAGACAAAATGTTTTCCTCTCAAGTTTTCGTGCATCAACTGCAAAAGCCTAGGGAGCGTTGTGGTGAGAGAAAGACGTAATGAAGATCATCCCCTGATTGCCCTCCATGACCGGTTCCCTCGTGAGAATGCAACCACCAGAGGCCCAAACGCTCACTGATAGCCAACCGCGGGTCTTGCGTTACCTAATTTATGCGTCTTTAGCTACTCACCCTTGACACACACGATCCAATGTCCAACTTTTCTTCTTTGGAAATTATTTTGTAGAGAAATATTGGTTTTTCAATGTCTATGCTGCAGTGATCGGAGTAACAGTAAATACTTTAAATCTGTGAATTTCGAATGATGCTTATACTCAAGGGAGCCATCGCAAATGTCAGTGAGACTGTGCACCACTTGTGATAGACATTCAAAGATCACAAGAACACAAGTCATCAAAGGAAAAACTTTTTGGTTTAGCCATTTCGACAACCATACTCCTTGGGGAGTTGAATTTTCAAGAAAACCGACTCAACTGCTATTTTCGTCCCATTTATTTAGTATGTGGTCAAGCAGATTTCAAGCCAGAGGTCTTGGAAATTCGGGCGCATTTCTGAATGCCAGTAGATTGGTTCATCTACAAGATTTCTGGACATTTTTTAGTCTTGTGCACGACATGCTACCAAAGGCCTATAAGTTGAAGACTTAAACGTGCTCACTCACAGCCTATTTACATTTGGCCAAAGACTTAAAGTGAATTCTGAGACGGAATATTAGCTGATTTTATGCTAAATTTATGTTTGAACTCGCACATCAACCTTTCTACGTCTGTCTTTAGACTTCCGCAGCTCGATAAACGCTAGCGATTAGCAACCCGTTTTTCTTAATCAGTCTGTCTTTGTACTGTCGTCATGTTTTGATCTTCTGTCATTACGATATTCGGATCGGTCCTGTCCTCCAAACTAAAGACTGGCAAAGTTCTCTTTTGCTTGTTTTTTGTCATTTCCCAGCTGGAAAGTTAATCACACTTCATCTGTTTACAACAAGTTGAGTTATGTTCCCTCCGTCAACCACCGCAAAATGGCCGTCAACTATACTTGTCCCAACAAGAAGTAGGGTGGGTGAGTTTTTGTCTGCGCCTTCTCGTTCGTGTGGACGGGAAAGCCTTTTGGTGGCTAAAATTGTAATGCTTCTAGTATAAGTAAAATGGAAGTAAATATTCACGGTCAACAATAGATATTCCGGTGGGTCCAAGTGGAAAATTCGGTCCCAGGTTTCTTGAGGATTGCTGTCTTCAATGCCCGCAGCTTTCCCAAACAAGATTAGAGGATTTCTTTTTTGGGCACCCATTTCCTGCAAGGGTAATTTTGAAACCATTAATTTAATTTCGCCTGATGCCAACTAAAAATGCTTTTTTTCTGAAAAGGCGTGAGATACAGCATTAACTCTCTTGTATGCTGGATATGACCGAAGCTTATGTTTTCCAACTACTCTTCGCATAGGCACGCCCACTAAAGTTACCAAATATTTTTGCCAGTTCAGCTTCAAAGACATTTTTGTTAACAAGTAGTTCCTGTTTGGTTGTAACAGCATCATAGACGTCTTTAATAACAAATAGCTCACATTTAGCAGCTGACAGTGCGGTTACCTCAGTCCCAACCAAACGACGGTTTACCACGACGACCGGAAGTTCAGTCACAAAACAAAGTTGGCACTGGAATTTTCTTTTTACGCAAGTACTACCTTCTGTTGGCGGTTGTCTGAAGTCTCAGGGCAACGTAGACACATTTAACTTCAAAAATAATTGGCTTAGTTCTACGTTGGTAACGCAGGGTTGCTGTTGCCTTTAAAGTTTGCCTGGAGTATTTCCACCAACACTGTGAACCCACTTCGCTTTGTGCCTTTTTACTTTGTAGGTAGTCCATTATTCGAGCAATTATGACGACCATTACTCTGCTCCTTTGGAAAAATGATCATTGTTTTGTGCGAATTTGATTTCGCGAGGCACATTGAAAATTAACATTGAGCGTAGTTCATTTTTTGCCCTTGGGGTTTATTTCGATGACAAACATTACATTAGCAACGTTTCGTTTCTCTGCGATGTTTGCTTAGTTTGGCAGTGCCTAAACAGCATGGTAGGATTTCTTCGACTGCCTCGACGCGTGCTTCTTCCTCATTGGCACAAGTCGCTCCAATTCTTATACTTTAATATGCCTTTCATCCTGTGGGACGCGAGTTACAATGCTGCCGCTTAAAACAAAGAAATAATTGATAGATAATAGTCTAGTCGACCGACATCTAGCCCCAGCATATTCGATCTATTTGAACCTTCAACAGCCTGTGCGTTTGTGTGCCTTCAAACAATGCCCTCGAGCCTATAAGTTTTATTTTGCCCCTGCTACAAGCCACACAGAGATGTTCTGAACCAACACTGGAGCCAGATGAGGACATGGCAGGTATTATTGAGGAAGCGCATCTATATCAAATACCACACATGAACAGGGAGCGGTGGACCGCTTAGACGCAGGCTCATGCCACACCGGCCACATGAGCTCCCTTACGCCTTCGGTCCTCCTAACTCTATTTTGACATCAGTATAGGTAGTTGAGATGGAAGAGAGTGTTTTTGGTGCGGCCAAGTCTACTTTCACGCGCAATTCACCGTCCCTAGGCCCACCCTGCTGTAGAGCACACAGTGGGTATTGTCGAAATAGACGTCAAAACTATTACCTTTTACTATCACACGTTCCCGTGAAGTCTACTTAGAGGTTAGGAAAAAAATATATGCAGAATGACATAACTGACAAATAGAAGGGGACCTCAGTCGCCATTTCTGGCTAGTTAGCCGTCATCAGCCAGCCGGGCTCAACCCCAGATGTTGCGGGCTCGAACCTGTGACCTGTTGATTAGAAGTTCAGTGGTCTAACCATTATGCCACGGGCTCGTTGTCTCCCCAGTTTCGATCTGGAATATTGTAATAAGCGGATGGAGGCTCACCTATCGGTTATGGGACTCAATCGTTCCGTAATGCCTTGGGGCTCACTCTCGAGCCCGGCCAGCAGACTCACAACAGCTAATATTATAGACAGAGGAATATAACCGACAAAAACAAGGGAAACTGGAATGAGCGCTTCTGGCTTATATATTGAAATTACCATTTTCTCGACGAATTTCTCCTCTTCCTAAAGATAATATATATAGAAGACGGGAAGATGTTCTCTGGAGCCAGGTGTTTATTCATCCGAAATTTCAACCTCTCACGCGAGCCCATTGTAAAGGAACAAAAGACTGTACAGCTCACTGCACATTTCAAATCACCTCTGCCGAGTAGGACCTTCATCAGCACCATTAATTTTTTCGCGCAGAACTTGATATGCAGCAGGCAGATCGATGTGTCTATTGATCGATTCCGTGGTTGAGTGCCACGCTTCCTGCAGCAGGCGTGGAATTCGGTCGTCTGAATGACCCAGTATTCTCACACTGCCAAAGTCAATGTTGTGCCCTGGCGAGGACGCGTGAGCGGCTACCAAGGAGAATTTATCCTTCCATCTCACATCGAGCTCATGTTCGTGCATTCTCGTGCAAATCCGTTTGCCGGTTTCGCCAACATAATTGAATCGACCACAATGGCAGCCTATCTGGTAAATGATGCTGGATTTTTGGTTGAGGGAGATTGAGTCTTTAGGTTGCATGAGTTGCCGGCGGATTGTCGCTTCCAGTCTGTGAACCATGCCAATCACAAATTTGCTGACTAGTCTATCGAATTCTTCGGATATATCAACTATATATATATATATATATATATATATATATATATATATATATATATATATATATATATATATATAGCAGAAACATCGGTGAAACACGTGTCTGGGCTTTTAGCTAGTATCTATGTCGGAAGTACGGTATAATATAAGTGCCATATATATATATATATATATATATGGGCACTCACCGATCGGTTACAGGACTCACTCGTCCCGTTGTGCCTTGGGGCTAACTCTCAAGCCCCGCCAGCAGCCGTAAGGCAGCTAAGGATATAGGTAGAATAACAAGGCCAGAAATGGCCATTCCAGTCTCCCTTGTCTTTGTCGGTCATGTTATTCTGCATATATATATATATATATATGATCTACTTATAAACTAGTTCAGCTTTTTTAGAACAGGAGTCCAGAAGGGGTTGGTTTTGGTGAAGCACTTTAACCACTTCTGTTAATTCGTTACGGTTTCTATTTAAAAATGGCTGGACATGCATGAAAAGTGTTAAAATGTTGACCCAAAATGTAAGGAATATTCCATCATTCTTTGCTATCCTTGTCACAACAACCGCGAGTAGCACATTTTAAAGAACTCTGTTGATCTTGAGTCCAATCGTTAATGACGTCAAGTCATCCTAACCGAGCAAACCTATACTTATTTATTAGACGGGCTTGTGAGGATCCCATAACTAAGATGGGCACTTTTTAAGGTCTTTCAGACTTTCAACTCTATGAAACTGTGCAGTAGTACCCCGAGTGACTAAGCATAGCACTTTTCTGTCGTAAATATGAAGATAAGTGGAGCTACCAAACACTCCCTACGCCCAAAGTATCATCCAGTTTCGAAAGCTGGAAAGACAAAATGGCAACGCAGATATCCTCTCGAGTCTGGTGAAAAAGAAGTAGGTAAAAACGCAGTGAAAGTCAAAAGAAAAAGAGAAAAAAATAGAAATATGCCATAGTGTCTACTAATAAATGCAGACGGTTTACTGTTAGCTAAGAAAACGTGTGAAGTTCATGAGAAAGTGGTTATGAGAACCATTGGCGGCCTCATGAGAATTTATCCATATCTACTCGCTCAAACACTATTAATCAAAATCAGTGGTTTTGATCATCGTGGGGGACGGATACAGAGCCCAGCCATAATGATAAAGCTAACGCAAGTTTTACTTTTAGCAGACTAACTGCTCTGCACTTTCAAGAGGACGCCAATTAAAGGTGGAATGAACTTATGCGGTTGTCTAATATATTTTGAAAGATAGGCGTAAACCTCGCGATAAAGGATTCTACTGTGGCGGTCCGATGACATACAAATTTATTTCCTTTTCGGTGGTAGAAGCGCGCTCAACGATCACGTTAAGAGACATTATCGTCTAGATTCGCCTTGGGGCTCAGTCTAGAGCCCCGCCAGTAGCGACAAACAGGCTAGTCATGTAGATAGAATAACATTACTGACAAAAGGCAAATGAGATTGGAACGATCAGTTATGGCTTCTAAACCATCATCAACCAGCCATCCCTAACCCCAGTACATTACGTTCGATAAAATCTAAAATCTACGGCCGTAATTCGAGTGTCCAAATAGGAAAAGGATACGAAAAGTACAGGCCGCAGTTGAATAACTGTTTCATGTTAGGAAGGCCCGAGACAGACATGGGAAGTCTGTCAACTTTCCAGTTTTGATATAATTTGAATTCAAACTCTGGAGGAGAATACAAACAGAGACCATATAGGAACGACATCCGAGCAACTTAACCCACAAGATTTCATTTTAGTAGATCTCGGATGTAAATAATGTGAAGAAAAGATTGTAACAAATAACGGCAACGATTGAAGTCTTTTAAAAGTTGACCTTATTTACCTAAAATTTCGCAAGTTATTAAACATACTTGGAAGAAATCCGCGGTTCTTCTCGCATCCGATACTGTTACTCATCTCATCGAAAATTGACTGTCGACTAGCAGGTTAAATTTGCCCACAAAATCAAAGGCATTGATGCGTCGTCACGAAATTTCGCGGTTCCAATAAATTCTGTTGTCTATGCCTAATTTAAAGGCATACCAGGAAAAAATGCTTCAACGTAATACATACTTCTGTGACCGGAAGATAAAAGCTTGCTCGCCCGACTGGTGTTTGGTGGGGCCGAGGGTCTACCCTCATTGGCGGTGCCCTTCTACGCATTAAATCGTTTAAAATAGAAAATATTTGCACGCCATCTCCAGTACTATTTCTTCCCACGCTCACTTCCAACGGAGAGATAAATTCTAGGCTTCCGGAAATGGACACGGACGCAATGGCTGCCGAAGCCGCATTCAGGACTTTGAATGTCACGTGCGTGTTGTCCCG
The DNA here is from genome assembly GCA_017591395.1 of Schistocephalus solidus. Taxonomy (NCBI): domain Eukaryota; kingdom Metazoa; phylum Platyhelminthes; class Cestoda; order Diphyllobothriidea; family Diphyllobothriidae; genus Schistocephalus; species Schistocephalus solidus. The sequence goes on along the minus strand of WEDG01000067.1, from coordinate 152,325 downwards.
TACACCTGCAGCCTCACAAGGGTTCACGACATGCATTATTCAGAAGTTGCTGAGTCTACGGTAGCCCTTACCTATTGTCATATACGCGTAGGGCACGTGTTACACGGGAACCCACGTCAAGTCAGCCAATGAGCTGACGGCTGACGGGCTGGAAAGGGCACGGAAAATGAAGGCGTGTGTGGGGCCTATGCTGAGGTAAGCCCACTTCCCCCACCTCCTCACAGCCTATCGGCACATTTTCCAGTCAGGATTGATGATATACCCACGCCGACAATGCACCGGAACAAGACCACAACCCCCCTGTAATAGAGGTGGTCCTGTACCAAATTCCAGGAAGGATATCTAGTCGCGTGACCGAACACTACCATCAACACTAACCAAAAACCCTAACCGTAATCATAATCCCTAGCTTTCCCTCAACACTAATAATAACCCAACCCCTACCCCTAACCCTCCCCCAACATTAAGGCTAATTTCACTGGAATTGAAATCGGCTGTTTCTGTTCCCATATCCTGTCGGGGTTGGGGGGATGGGGTAAGCATTGAAGCAATCCGTACCCACTGTTACTATAATAAATTTAAGAAGCTTCAATCCACCAGAACACATTATGAATCGCGTTTTACATTAGTCTCAGTTTACAGAATAATTAAGGCACCATTTGGAAAATGGCTCTGAATACAGCGGCGCCTTTCAATGCGGCCTTCAACATGCTTTCATGAGCTGTGGACTCGTGTAGGATTCTTGCAAGTAAGTGACTTTGCGTCGCAGCGGTCCACTCTACCCGACCTCCTGCCCTGTTGGCTTGCTTCGGATGGGAGGTGAGGTTGAAGGGATACCACCTGGGATTAAAGTCTAACAGTAAACAACTCAAAGCGCCAAGTGACATGGCTTAGGGGTTTGTCAGCTCATGAGGTAAGTCGATCCGACCCAGGTCTGAGAGTCGGGCCGTAGTTGTTCGTTCCTAATATTGCCTTAAAAACAGTATAGATTTTGAGGCATTTAAAACCACCTTACTGAAGATTGGTTTAGGTGAATTAGCACCTTCTGGGTACTGGTATGCTACACTGCCTCTGAAGGTCGAATTGGCAGTTCGACCATCGTTGCCGACGATATGCACCGGGTTCCCCACAAAATGATGGTCGAAGAGATGGTGATATGCGCACAGCATAGTTTATAATGATAGTAGACTTTCCCAAAATTTATCGCACCTCTCTCCCATCACACTCCTGGACCTAGTGTTCCAAAAGAGTTAAATAGACTCGAGTTGCCAACGATGGCAGTGACTGACAGAGCTAACTAACCCAACTGCGGGTACCACACGCACGTCTTACCCGTGCGTAATAAGCCTGCATTTCACACAAACAACAAAGTGATATCTCGGATTCCACCCTAGTGGGAGTGTCATAGAGGCCGCATTAGGAAGGAGCCATGTCAACTGGCTTTCTGTCGTTCGAGAAGAATCGAGTTATCCCGTCTGTTGCTGGCCTTCCAAACCACGGTTTTTAGTGCACCGTGATACATTCAAGACCATCAGATTGTTTATAGTGATGAATATGCGCTATGCTGGCAGACCTCAGCAGTCCGTCGGTGCGTGTCACATGTTACCTAGCCCGCCTGGTTGGCCTGGTCGGTCACCTGCGAATCCATCGCAGGGAGGCTGGTGAACCAGTGCCTGGGGCTCCGACATACAGTCGCCGCGTCCACCTCCACTGCTCTCACTGCTCCCGCACATTTACACACCGCATGGGCCTATTAGGACATATGCGCCTCTACGAGATCCTGCGGTTAACCACCGGAGGCTAAGCCACATCAGCGCACATCATCTACACTAATACATAGACAACACCCTCACAATCATCAGAATGTACCTGATAAAATCACGGTTTCCTAGAAACCAAGGCTTGGGAGGCTGCCAATCTGACGCTTACACCAGACCACGCCGTCGGCCCAGTGTCTGTGCTGTGTGTGTCGAGTGGCTGAACAGTGAACTGGGAGTCAGACGGTGATGGCTCCTCCATATCCTCTGCTTTAGTGAATCCTGGTGTGTGCGTTATGGGGGCCAGGTCGTGCTGTGGCGCGTGAAGACGGGTAGGCCGACCCGTCAGCCAATGCGCCCACTCCCACCTCAGAAAACTGACTTGCTCGGATGGTGGTCTGATTGTGGGGGTGGGGAGAGAGTGAGGTCAACAGCTCAGCGCATTTTCCTCACTATAAACAATCTGATGCGCTTGAAACTATCACGGTGCGCTAAAAGTCGTGGCTTGGAAGGTTGCCAACTGACGGGAACCCTCGGACCGCATGGTCAGCCCAATGTGTGTTTTGTGTGTAGTGACTGACTGGCGGACTGAGAGTCAGTCTGCAATGGCTCCTTCTTAATGTGGCCCTTATGGCACCCACTCCGTGGGATCCGAGCCAGGTGTGGTGGTATACCCACGGGCGGCTCCGGCCGCGCCAGCCGCCTGCGCCCTCTCCCACCTCTGGTCTTCTTGACTCTGTCTTGATATCGGGCTCAGGTGGGGGAGAAGGAGAGAGTGCGGCAGCTGCAGCGCAAGCCTACTATCACTTAAAACTAATTCACGCGCAAGTCACCTTCCCTGCATCACCTGGTGTGGAGCATACGGTGGAGCTCGTCGAAATCGACGGTCGAACTGTCACCTAGTCCGCCACAAAAAACATCATGTCTTAAAACAATGAGGAGCTGCTAGCTCAGATCTAAAATGTCTGAGAGAAACATAGAGGCGACACTAAGAAGGAGGTCTTTCAGCCTGACTATAAGTGCATCAGCCGACCAAACCACAAAATAGGCACTGGGCCCACCTCGGGCTCTGAGTTGAACCGTCGGGTGTAAACCTTCCAAGCCACGCCTTTTAGCGCACCGTGATGGTCTTAGGCGTGCCATATTGTTTAAAGCGAGGAGCTTGCGCTGAATGCTGTGTACTTTACTCTCACTCCCCCACAACACCAGTGAATTTTCCGAGTCGGTCTGCCAAGTGAGGCTGAGAGTGGGCAGCGGTCGAATTACAGATCTCTTGACGCTCACAAACAGACCTAACAATGGTTCTCGCTTCTCGCTTCAGAGGTAGGTGGCATAAACGTCACGTTGCAAGAAGTCAGTGCAGCCTGGCCCCCAGTCCCGAGTAGGGTCGTACTGGCGCATAAGATCGCAAAATTTTAGGCTACTCTGGGTTGATGCGCTGTTATAAGATTCTTTGACGTCAGATTGTTTAGAGTAGCGAGTCTCAGTTCAGCCTGTAGAAATATTTGCTTTTTCTGTCATGATCCGCTCTTATGCCAAAATCAGCCCGGTTAGAATAATGAGATCAGACAAAGTAATTTTATTTATCGGTCAGACGCCTACCACACGCAAATATCCACGCATATGAGGCCAAGGCTTTTGTGATCGTTAACAAACATTTTGTTAAATTAAGTTGAGTTCTTTGGGAACAAAATAACTTTATTGTGTAAATTTTTGAATCTTGTGCCCCAGTTCGTCGTCAGACAAATTGAAATGTACAGAAAACAGTTAACCTTAAACAATGCCTAACACAAGATTCTATGGTTGACTAAAGTTTGAGCCAATAGACGTGCAGAGTTTTAATTTATCCGGTCGATAGTGGCTGTTTCGCTTCCACTTGACCTTGAGAAATTTGTGCGCACAAAAGAAGCTCGTACAAGCTCCGCGCTTAGCTTGGCCAACGGCCGCTTAACTGCATGCATTCCCCTGCACCAGCTCTGTTCTCTCCCTTCCCCTAGAACGGCTCTACCAAACACTCACTGCCGCCGATCACACTGTTTCTTATCATCCTCTCCTTCACCTCTCAGACAACCCACACAAACGGACGAATATTATCGATTTCGTGTTTTAAGTTTCTACTAGGTTCCAACGTTTTCCCTGTAACTTTACTGGCCTGAAAAGAAGTTATCGAAAGCCGCGCGTATGCTTGCCAAGTCGTCTTTTAAATTTGTAATTGGCATCTAAATCGATATGCCTGTTAATGCATGCCTCGTGTGAGTGCATTGCCTCCAGGAATTCGCAGTCCTTCCTTGATGAGCAGGTGCCAACGATTTGGGGATCCTCCCATGCAAATAGGTGTCCTATGTCCAGTGTGTGCATGGCTACCTGAGATAAGGGGTCTCGTCTCCTCACCGCTAACTGATGTTCAAGTAAACGGGAGGACAGAGATTTCCCGGTTTGGCCACAATAAACTGCATCACAACTGGTACACGGTATTTTGTAGACGACTACTTTTCTATTGAAATAACCAACCCTGTCCTTAGGGTGTACGAGCTGGGTGCGCAAAGTTGTTGTACGTTTTTACGCTATTTTTATATGGTGTTTCTGGAGCTGTCTTTCAACGAGCTCAGATACATTATTTACATACGGGAGAATTCACCAGTTTGTTGCTTTCTATGCCTGAAAATACCTTTTTCTTTGAACTGTTGCCGTCGCATGCATCGAAGGACAAAGTCAGGAGGATATCCATTTTGGGAAGAAAATTTGAAAAGGCATTTCATATCTGTTCGATATGTTTATTGATCGAACCAGTGAGTTTTTGCTTGACTTAGAAAGCTGTTTACTGAGCTGCGTTTGTGAGACATGGGGTGGTTACTCCGAACACGTAAAATGACCTCGGAGTATATATCTTTACGATAGACTGAAATATGTAGTGTCCCGTCTGTCTTCCTATGTACGAGGACATCTAAGAAAGGGAGTCGTTCATCAACTTCTGTTTCGAAGGTGAATTGAATTCCTGGGAATGTGGAGTTCAGGTTTTTGTGGAGTGGTTCAAGTTGGTCTTTTTTGCGATAACAAATGTTTCAAAGGATGTTTCCACGATTATTTTTTGCAGGCCACCAGAAAGGCTCATGTGATGTCTAAATACTTAGGGGCATTTCTTACAGGGAGGACGGGCTGATGCGTGTTGCCTAGGCCTCCTGGTACCGGTTCTTCAGACGTGTTGCGATGCATTCGCGATTGTCCCATTAGATCGACGTGCTACTGAAATTATTAAACAAAGAAGAGACTTTTGGCACTCTTTTTACTCCCCTTGTTTAGGAAAAAATAAATTCTTCAGCTAACTCTACTTCAGCTGGCGACCAACCACCCAAAGTCCTTCACGCCTCAAGTGAAACAATGTGCATTGATTTACTATCAGTATCCTTTGTCCAACTTCGAAGCACTCATGAAAACGGTGGATAGCACGGAACCCCATTCACTCAGGCTTGGCATGACGCTGCCATCCCGCGTCCTGTGAACATTTCAGCAACCACTGCCACCTAAGAAAAGAACAAACAGGTCTAATACAGGCGAAAATGCGAGACCTAACAAGTAATTGAGAAGAAGTAGATAAGATTACTACGCCAAGAGGTTTAGTCGCCTGAAGTTTTGGATTCCAACTCGAACCCATCTACGGGTAATTCGTACACAGGGACTTGCAGTATTTATAGGATGCAGTCACTATGCTACTGTATGCCTATAGCACTTGACGAATCGGATCTGGTGCAGTTTCGGGAAAAGTAAATACATTGGCTAAACTCGAAGACTGCTCCGAACGCGAAGTACCGAACACGCGGCAGCAGTGTGGCGAAATAACGCCAATTCTCAAGTCGTGGCTTATTCGGCGAGAACCGGCCACAAATCCAAGTTTTATTAAGCCAAAATTATCACACGAGGTGATAATCGCGTGAGCCATGAGTTGTTTGAATCATGGTTTACAGGCCTCCAGTCTATTAACAAGTGCAATGACCTACCCAACCCGTCTGGAGTGCTGAGACTCAGTTTGGTCAGACCAATCGGCCACTCGGCGAGTGCTCAGGCAAACGCATTTTTCAACGCCAGTGCCGGTGATCCAGATGGCTGAGCAATCATCATGCCTACCTCCAACATGGGTGCCAACATTTCAGCAGATAACTGCCCGTATGCCGGCCATCAGACAATTACCACATCAGAGCGCAGTCATCATCGATGAAGGGGAGCCGTTAATTGATAAAGGCATGCAGTAGGATAGCGACTGCATCGTATAAATACTGCAAGTCCTGGTGTATGAATTACCCTTTCTCTGATACTGTCTCTGAAGATGGGCTCGAGTTGGAATACGAAACGCCAGGTGAATAAAGATCTTGTCCCAGCGATCCCATCTACTTCTTCTTAACCAACAGGTCTCTTGAGAAAAAAAAAATATTCCTTATGTTTTCTTCTGTCCTTTTCTCCTACCAGTTACTCACCCCGCTGACTTTGGTACGCCACCTGAGGTCTTCGCCGAACGTTTGTCAACTTACGTTGTGGTCTAATAGAGCAGAGCTGATCACTTATGGGGAAAATATATGCACATGTCAGGGCGTAGGTCTTGCTGCATGATTCCGTGCTTGTGGAAAAGGATTTTTAGAAGGGAGAAAACTATCGATCAATTCGACCTTTACTTCTTCACTTTCATACAAAGCCGTAAGCAGGACCTTACGTAATGCAAATCATCCGGCGCGCATGTGGTCAGTTCTCAGACACCGAAACCTCTTACCCGCGAGGGGCGGCTGAGTCAGACCAACCCTTAAGGTGGACAGAAAGTTCGACTACACCACTGTTCGTTCTAGTTTGCAGTGTATGATTGCGACGCCTACCCCTAATAGTGGTAATTAGAAGTTTGTCTACTCTTCAGTCCTTGCTTGCGTACTCATAGAGACAAGAGTTCTGTAAGAGGAAATTGAACAAAAAAACTTTTTTGGTCTTGGCACAGGCATCCATTCATTCTCGTCATATTACATTTGTTCTTGGAGGAGTCGGAGTGCAACTATAATTCGTGGTAATTTTGAATATAAGGTGTCAGCTAAGCCATATTGACTCCTGCAGTCAAATAAAAATGTATCCTTTCGCAGGGTTAGGGTGGTAAATGCTTTCTGTGGAACCAATCCTTATAATTAGTTATATTGGAGTAACGGAGTCCCTTTCAACGTTTGTAACTGAGCGGGGAGGTTGCGCGGAACACCGTTAACTCCTGATACTACCTACTTCCTCCTTCCAATGCGAGATGGTAGCACATCTGACTTCGGTGCTGGCTGCTGGTTACCTGCTTTTTCGTCCAAAGGCGAGATGGAAAAGATATGCTTGTGACAAAGGGGACAGCCGAAGATGATGGCTGGATGGATCCTAGCCTGGAAATCTCCAAGCTCAGCCTACTTATGCACTTTCACCTTGGTATTTGGATAAAGAACATTCTGAAACCATCAGGGCAGTGCGTCAAGGTTGCGAATAACGCTATGGGAGTACTGCACGCGATCAAATGTGCGTTTGTATCTTTGGACGAAGATCACCTGGGCGATCGCATCTACTTCTTCTTAACCAACAGGTCTCTTGATAAAAAAAATATTCCTTATGTTTTCTTCTGTCCTTTTCTCCTACCAGTTACTCACCCCGCTGACTTTGATACGCCACCTGAGGTCTCCGCCGAACGTTTGTCAACATCTGCTTCTTTCCGGGGAGTCTACGTTTAAACGAATATCTTTTATTATTAATGCACTTATACTTTCAGTTCTTTTTGAAGTCCACTTACTTGTTTTTGCAGGCCTGTTTTTATTCGAATTTTATACTTCAAATTAGAATTTTTAAGAGCTGATACGCGTTTCAACGAATTCACTAACCGAAATTTTACCCATTTTTAGTTATTTCATTTTCCGTTCAGCTCCTACAATTTATGTCTGTACATGGAAGAAGTAGTAAAAACCCAGACACTTTCTGTCTTAAAATACGGTATTGTTAAACTGATAGAGAAGTTGCAGCCTTTTCCTGCCCACTATGTTTTTTGTACCACAAGAAAACGTTTAGAGAACACAGATAGTGCCCAGCTTTGCGTTGGCATGTTTTTCTGCTTGGATGGAGTCGCCTAATGCGGCCAGTCAAACATTTGGCTTTGGCGCCACTGCCGCTGATAGGGTGCGTTGCCGGCCCGTACCACTCAGTTCCTACCCACGATGCTTGATGCCTTGGAAGCCCGTGTGGTGTTCGCTCCACCCTATCAGCGAGTGGTTTTTCTGCAACTTCTCAAGCCACCTAGGGCAGCTACGTCTGTGCTCCATCGTAACTGCTTGGAAAGTTTTTATTTGAAGTAGTACGCTACATAGAGTGTCGGCCAAAATCTAAGTGATCGGCAGACTTTTCTGACATGGCCGTTCCCCTGCCATTTCCCCTGCCGTTTCCCCTGCTTTTGCCATTCTATAACGTAGCAGGAAAATGGTATTACGCTGGTGGACAGTTTGGAACTTCAAAACTCAATGAAGATACCGATATTGTTTTCATTATTTTGTTTGTCTGGCATTTAGCTAGTCTTACACCATTTAACAGAACTGCCGCACCATCCCCACACAAGAGCATAAATTACTGCTATCTTTTGTCGGCAGGGTTTAAAGCTACTTACATCCGCTTTGCCCCAGCGAAGAAGCTTAATCCTGTTTTTTTGCCATATGGCACCATAACCTATTCGCCTAACTAAAGTTAGCTTTTCTGACAGCTTATTCACGCATTTTGGGCAAATTTTTATCCAGAAATAATTTTTCTTGTACATATTGAACCGAATAAAGGGAGCAAACATTTAAATAGTTATTTTTTGCGAATAAGTAAATTTTCACCAAGTGCACCTGAAGCATGTAAGGAGTGAAATAGAATTCGACCTCATCCACTTAAGCAAGCTGCCATATATTTTAACGCGAATAAATCCGACAGGACTTTGTTAGTGTCTCCTTCAAATAGGCTAATATATTTAGACTAGCGGTTATGTTGACCGACTACGTAGTGCAATGCACAATCTCCGCGCTACACCCTCTCGGACGTCACTGGCGAATTCCTTCATCCCTGACGTTGAGAACACATAGGAATTCAAACAAGAAGAAGCGCACACCAATCTAATGGGTTCCCGAAGCAAAAAAGCTCCGTAGGGCTGGCAAAGGTCACGAAAAGGCAACCAATTACTAGGCTGAAGTCATCCAAGTTATAATGGCAGAGAGGAGAGACGACAGGTAATATGGGTAGTCAGGGTTATCATTGACTGATTGAAGGCAGAATAAGTCAGAAACTGACTGTATCAATCTACCCATATATTCTGTCGTCTCTTCTCTTTACATAAGAATTCGTCCTGGTCTGACGACGCTGCTCCAACCTCCCTATGATGAGGCGTACAAAGTTTTTCGATGATCTGATAAAGAATTTATTATCGATCGCCACGACAACTCTGGTACAGTCAGCACCGATCGTGCCGAACCGGCCTACGTTGAGAACTACGTACCGTTACTTACGCGTTTCCGAACGGATGCTTTGTTCTAACACACGAGGAAATAGCTAACGCGAGGCAATCTGTCCTGTCTATCTAAAAAATCGCTTTTCACAGCTCACTGACTTCTCCTATTAGACAAAACGAATTTATTGCGAGTGTGTGTGCCCCTAAACGGGCCACGTGGTAGATGCGTTAGACCAACACGGGGGCCACATCTGGACCCGGCAGGCGTTATTCGGGTTGCGCTCCTATAAAAATATCGAGCATGGGGGGTGGTGACACGCCTAGAGGCGGTTAGGGCTAAGGGACCACGGCCGCGCCAGCCACCTGCAGCCTCTCCCATCTCCGGTCTTCTTGACTCTGTCTTGACACTGGGCACAGGTGGGGGAGGAGGAGAGAGTACGATAGATGCAGCACAAGCGTACTATCACTTTAAACTAAATCACGCGCAAGTCACCGTACCTGCACCGGGTTGCTGTGGGGTGTACGGTGGACCTCGTCGTAAGCGACGGTCGAAATGTCGTGTCGTCGGTTAAATTCGATCTCAAATTCTTGACCGTCACCTATCTTTTTTGATCTAAGATGGTGTAGTGTTAACTTAAACTTTGCTGTATGCAGGTGTATGCTGATTTCTGTGATTGTAACTTTAACAGGACAATAAAACACGGAAATGGTTCTGCAGCTAGAGATAACTAAGAGCCTGATAACATAACCTCGAATAAAACACAATGCCATTCTTTCTTTAATTACCCATTAGTGCTCGTAATACCTTGTCTTGAGTTCGATAAATGAGACTACTGAAAGAAATGCATTTTAAGAACAAATATATCACGGAAAAATAAGGAGAAAACTATTAATGAAGCCTCGTTACTTTTATGGCCATTATGGTAATGTATACAAGTCCAGTTTTTATACTGGCATTTCTTATTTAACTTACCTAACGCCACGAGTCATGCATTAAAAGTTTTAGTGAACAGAACTCTCTCAAATTTCCTTGCCATACTGCTAAATAATCGTGTTTGGGTTTTCTTGCTCGGTAACTGACACTCGTACGCATTAGTTGCTACACGCTCCTGAACGTAAAATTAGCCTGTCATTCACCCAATCCATGTGTTTGCTCCTCTCCGATGTGGCTATCCTCGTCAGGTTCAAGCCACTTTGTACTTTGAATAGGTGAGAATTTCTCGGTATCTAACTTGCCGTCACTTTGAATCTAGACGATTAGGCATCACCCTTAATAGGAATTTTCACAGATTTACTGTTGGATCCACCCGTGCTTAGGAGACTGAGCCAGTAAAAACTCTGACAAGACGCGAAGGCACGGTCGAAGAATTGTTTAGCCTAGCTTCATGCGTTGCTATGCTGGTCTCATTTTTTCATTCTCACAATTTATATATCCGCTACAAAAGGCTGATTTCTTTTCCTTCGTAAAAGGGTACTTCATCAATTTAATTTTTTCGCTATTACACCAAGTGACACTTTATGCCGCCATTGTATTGTTAATCTTCACACTTTTTCGTCAAAAAACCTGTAGGTTCCAGCCTCAACCAACCTAGATGTCTGAAAAAAGTGTCCGTTAAGAGTATGTCTATGCCACTGCACTCCTGCTGACCAATGGCTTCCTAAGTAAAGTATGCAGTGAGAGCACATGAAGTGAAATTTCCTGAGTCATTTCGGACAAAGATCATTTTTTGCTTTCTGGCAGTTTGTCCTTTAAAGCTGATGTAAAAACGGTGGGTCAGTTGTTAACTAGCATTGTCTCAAATAGAAGCATGGGAAAAATTTTTTTTTACTTTTCGCCCCCTGTTGATCAAAGATTCGACCGTGTTAAAATAATCTTTCATCGCAGCATCTTTAAGTCTTTGACATTTATAGCCAGTGTGCACTATAAGTTGAACTAATTTCGTTTCATGTGTCTACCCATTATAATATTTGAGGGAAGTTAGAAAACAAAACGGGAAATTGTGTTTGAACAATGGATGAACGTGTCCGCAGCAAAGGGTTCCATTTCTCCGCAAGCAAATAACTCCAGAATGGTATATTATTAGTATGAGCGACAAGAAATCTTCAATGCCAGGGTCACTTCTTTGATTCTCAGCTCCCAAACAACAGAAGGCTGAAGGGATTTAGGGCATAGGATTGAGCAAATCCAACCACAGCATGTACCGTTCACGTGCTTCCTTGACAAACATATATATGTATATTCACTCAGGAATTTGGCTCACTCTAATCAATTGGCTTCCCGAAGCAAATAAGCTTGGTATGGGTGGAAGGGGTCAAGAACAGGCAACCACCTATCCCGGCCGTAGTCGGCCAAGCTATAATAGCAGAGAGGGACGATAGAGTTTGGGGGTAACTTGATACAGAACTGCTTCGGGCTTATTTGCCTTCATTTAGCCAAGTTTAACCCTGAACGCCAGCTGGGACCGGAAACAAAAACATGCGCACACAAAGATGGCACAGATGGTCGAACACTGGGGCCTATCATAGGGATCATAATCACTTAATCGAACCCAATTTTATCAGTGCCTCACCACCTGCCATATATACATAAACAAAAAGCGAAATTCTTTGGGAAAATAGAAACTTAAATGCAAACATTTTTGAGACTGGTCCCCCAGCTCGTCGTCAGACTACGGGCAGTGTATAGGAACAATTAATTAATTAACCGTGTTTAGCAAAGGACGCTGAGGTTGGGCGAAATCCGAACCAATGCGCGCTGAGTGAATTTTTGTCATTCCATCTTGATTGGTTCTGCGCGTTTGAATTTGTCTTTAACGATTTTGTATGCGGCATCCAAATCGATATGCCGGTTGATGCATGCCTCATCTGAGTGCATTGCTTCCAGGAATTCACGGCCTTTTCTGATTGGGCAGATGCCAACAATCCGTGTTTTCTCCCATGCAAATTTTTGTCCTGTTTCCAGTGCATGAACAGCCACCTAGGATAAAATGATCTCGTCTTCTAACCGCTAAATGATGTTCGTTTAGGCGGGTTAAGACAGATTTCCCAGTTTGGCCACAATAAACGGCATTACAACTGGAACATGGAATTTTGTAGATAACACCTTTTTTATCCAGGTAGCTAACCCTGTCCTTAGGATGGACAAGCTGTGAGAGTAAAGTAGATGTAGGATGGTGTGCTACTTCGTGCATCGATGTCTGAAGCGGCAAGAATCCAAAGAGAAAGATATTTCAAACGACATGGCTACCCAGGCACCCAAAACAATGACTTGGCGAACTCTCCCATACATTAAAAATGTATCAGAGCTTGTCGAAAGACAGCTAAGAAAACACCAGATACAATTAGTACACCACCCTACATCTACCTAACGCTCACAGCTTGTCCACCCTAAGGACAGGGTTAGCTACCTGGATAAAAAAAGGTGTTGTCTACAAAATTCCATGTTACAGTTGAAATGCCGTTTATTGTGGCCAAACTGGGAAATCTGTCTTAACCCGCCTAAACGAACATCATTTAGCGGTTAGAAGACGAGATCATTTATCCTAGTGGCTGTTCATACACTGGAAACAGGACGCAAATTTGCATGGAAGAAAACACGGATTGTTGGCATCTGCCCAATCAGAAAAGGTCGTTAATTCCTGGAAGCAATGCACTCAGATGAGGCATGCATCAACCGGCATATCGATTTGGATGCCGCATACAAAATCGTTAAAGACAAATTCAAACGCGCAGAACCAATCAAGACGGAATTACAAAAATGCACTCAATGCGCATTGATTCAGATTTTATATATATATATGAAATGGAACCGACAAAGTAAAGGGAGACCGGAATGGCCATTTCTGGCTTATTAGCCGGCATCAGCCAGTCATACCCAATCCCAAGTGTGGCACACCTGGATTCGAACCCGCGACCTTTGGGATTTCAGTCGAACGCTCTACCATTGAGCCACGGGCTCGTTGTTTTGTCGGTTGTGATCGGGAATATGATGATAGTGTGGGGTTCACCGATCTGCTTAAGGAACATGTATGTTCCGTTGTGCCCTGGAGCTCAGTCTAGAGCTCTCGCAGGCTGTCGCATAGCGACGTGTAGCATATGATGAAATGAAACCGACAAAGACAAGGGAGACCGGAATGGCCATTTCTGGCTTATTAGCCGTCATCAGCCAGTCATACCCAATCCCAAGTGTGGCACACCTGGTTCGAACCGCGACCTTTGGGTATTTGAGTCGAACGCTCTACCATTGAGCCACGGGCTCGTTGTTTTTGTCGGTTGTGATCGGGGAATAGGATGATAGTGTGGGGCTCACCGATCTGCTTAAGGAACATGTATGTTCCGTTGTGCCCTGGAGCTCAGACTAGAGCTCTCGCAGGCGGTCGCATAGCGACGTGTAGCATATGATGAAATGGAAACCGACAAAGACAAGGGGAGACCGGAATGGCCATTTCTGGCTTGTTAAGCCGTCATCAGCCAGTCATACCCAATCCCAAGTGTGGCACACCTGGATTCGAAACACGCGACCTTTGGGATTTGAGTCGAACGCTCTATCATTGAGCCACGGGCTCGTTGTTTTGTCGGTTGTGATCGGGAATATGATGATAGTGTGGGGCTCACCGATCTGCTTAAGGAACATGTATGTTCCGTTGTGCCCTGGAGCTCAGTCTAGAGCTCTCGCAGGCGGTCGCATAGCGACGTGTAGCATATGATGAAATGGAACCGACAAAAGACAAGGGAGACCGGAATGGCCATTTCTGGCTTATAAGCCGTCATCAGCCAGTCATACCCAATCCCAAGTGTGGCACACCTGGATTCGAACCCGTGACCTTTGGTATTTGAGTCAAACGCTCTATCATTGAGCCACGGGCTCGTTGTTTTGTCGGTTGTGATTGGGAATATGATGATAGTGTGGGGCTCACCGATCTGCTTAAGGAACATGTATGTTTCGTTGTGCCCTGGAGCTCAGTCTAGAGCTCTCGCAGGCGGTCGCATAGCGACGTGTAGCATATGATGAAATGGAACCGACAAAGACAAGGGAGACCGGAATGGCCATTTCTGGCTTATTAGCCGTCATCAGCCAGTCATACCCAATCCCAAGTGTGGCACACCTGGGATTCGAACCCGCGACCTTTGGTATTTGAGTCGAACCCTCTACCATTGAGCCACGGGCTTGTTGTTTTTTCGGTTGTGATCGGGAATATGATGATAGTATGGGGCTCACCGATCTGCTTAAGGGCACAACGGAACATACATGTGCCTGGCTCGAGTCAGTTCGGGCAGGGCCAATGGGACAGTCGAGCAAAACCAAGCATGGCAGACAACGGACACTAGAGGAAAAGAAGAGAGGAGCCGGCCGGAGGTCACGTAACCGGCGTGGAACACTAACTCACCACCACGCCCACGAGGCTGACTTTAACTCACGCGGCCGTCAACGACTGATCAGTCCGTTGGCTGACGAGGGACAGGCCACCACTCACGCTGACTTGCCAACAAATATGACGGCAGCAAAATGTACTTATGTCACGCGAGGGGAGAGATTAAACCTGATCAGCAGCAAACACGGGAGGTCAAAGTTCATACTCCGAGCAGGGATATAATACCAGGCAGGCGTCAAGGCTAAAAAGTCAAGACCAGCAGAACCACAGAACGCTGAGGGGGGTTTCCGAAACGTCAGTCAAAATACATTCCGGACCATGAACTCGTCCCTTCTTCTTCGTCTTCTTCGGGGATATGATGAGCTCGATAAGATATCTGGACCTCGAATCTTCACTTATATATATATATATATATATATATATATATATATATATATGATAGGGTGGAATTGACAAAAAATGCGTATATTTTTATCAACATATTGGACCTCGGAATTTGGGTACTTTATAAATGGACAGAGCTTGTCTTTTTGCTAGTTTTTCTGTGAAGATATCCACCGGAAGGGTCCGATGGGTGATACTATCGCTACGCAGGCGATCTGATGGTCAAGTTGGTCATCGAATCTGAACTAAACATTCAATGTGCAGCGAAAGAGCCACCACTTTAGGTCTACTACCGGCATGCGTTGAGATTCGTAGTTCATAGTTTTGGCTTATATCTTTCTACCGGGTACTATGATAAGTACTATGATAAGTCGAATTGCACGTCTTATATCAGCCACATAGGAAGGTTGGCTTTCTGGATTTTTGTGCTATCATAAGACGCTCATACAAGCCCTCGAACACCCTTGGCTCAACATTAGCCCAGCGTTTTCATTTCCGCATTCCGCCACGTCTCACTACAGCAACAAAACATAAATGGCTTATCATCGGACTCCTCCCCTCCTATCTCTTCCACCCTCCCTAAGGCCCTGACAGAACTACCCCCCAACATGTCTAAACGCTTTCAACCACTCCCCATGACTACTTTTCATTGGCTCATTTACCGTTTAACCGTAAATAATAATAAATAATCGAATAAGGACGATCATTGAATTGGACTTCTTCAATTTTTACATGTGGATTATCACACAATTCATAGCTATTATATTTTGTAAGACTGTCTACTTAGTGTGAAGGTCCCATTCAAAATTTCATGTGTGAAGGAAGTCTGGAGGAAATAGCTGGAAAATGTACTTTCAATTACATTTAACGAGTTTTTACTGTGTATAAATATACGGTAGTCAAACAGATAGGCTTATACAAATAGGTTGGCTCTTTTGAGTACGGTATTTTTCCGTCATTCCTGGAGCGGTGGAATATTCTTAAAGAAAGTCTATAGTAAAGAAGCAAACTTATCTCAAAATCTATGAGAGTATCGACTATTCATGCGATTGGGAATTGTTTCCTCCGTAGCTGAATGACAGGTCACTTGGGTCAAAAGCTGCAGGCCAAGGGATTGAATCGGCCTGATAACAAATTTTCTTAAATTCGAGCAGTCTACCATTATAAATTTTATGTGTAAATCGTTAATTTGTAAAAATGTTATCCTTGTATGTACCCAGACCGTCTGTCTCGACAGAGTTTAAATTTTAAAAATCATTTTGGTAACTGAATGACAGGACTTGGTGCAAGAAAGATATGCGCTAAAAGCCTTGGCTTGGAAGGCTGCTAACAAACG
Organism: Schistocephalus solidus; assembly: GCA_017591395.1. Lineage (NCBI taxonomy): Eukaryota > Metazoa > Platyhelminthes > Cestoda > Diphyllobothriidea > Diphyllobothriidae > Schistocephalus > Schistocephalus solidus. Next base: position 136,011 of record WEDG01000067.1, on the reverse strand, counting down.
GGCTAACTGGGCACTCCTCTCAGGACGAAAATTTAGGCTGCAGTGGTCCTTTGGTAATGTGCTTTTTATTGTACTTTCGCTCAGTAATGAGCTGAGCCACCCCCGTCTTGTTTTTTGAAATATTGATCAATTTTGGACCTGGTGTGTGAGTGGCACGCCTAGGTTCGGGTTCACGCCACACCAGACATCTGCATCAGATCACACCTCCTGTTTTCTTGTCTCTGTCCTGATGCCGGGTCAAGTCGAGCGACGAGAAAGGAGTGCAATAGATGTGATGCAAGTCACTATCACTACAAATTATTTCACACGCACTTCACCTCTCCCCATCTCTCGGCGCCCACTATTTTGTGTGCCAAACGGTAGACATCGTCGGAATCGACAGTCAAAGTATCACTTGGGAAAAAATCCACCATAAACATGAAAAGCGCAGAAAACTGAAAAATCCCTCAATTTTCGATATTGTCAATAATTTGGATCCTTGGATGACTCCATACTACGGTTGATGACACACAAATACCCGTAACAAGAATCTCGAACATCCCTGGATTATTTTACCGACGACAAGCACTTGAACGAGAAAAAGGAGCATATGTGGTCTCCAAGAGAAAATTAAAAAACCTGCATTGTCAGAAGAATTAATATCAGAATATTTTCGTTTATGACGTCCTGGCTATTCTGTGGAATTTGAAAGTGTTCTGTTTTCCTTTTCCAAAAAGGTTTATAAATCACACCTTCCATCTACGGCATCCAGTTCAGTGGAGAAAAAATATATTGAGAAGAGTTAAAAGATAGGGACTTCTACAGCTAAAGTACTAGCAGGTAAGGGAAGTTTTAGTGATGGCATCCTGACCTAAGGAGGCAAATCCTACAGTAATGCTTGCAGATTTCCGCTTAGAAGTTACTTATCAGCATATGCTCCTGCTCGCTATGCGAATGCCTGAGAGGGCTGTACATTAAACCTCAAGGCACATCCGGTCGACCATATCCAGTAATTCCATCAGTGAATGAACTTCCAACATAAATTGATATACCAATCGCAACTGACAGTACAAAGAGCCAGTGGCTTAACAGTACTGCGTTGAAATTAATAACGGACGCTTGTCAAAGAACGCAGGTTAAAATCTTGGTTGTAGCAAAACTGATTTTTATTAAAGCTGGTTGACGTCATTTAATGAGTCAAAAATGGTCATTTCAGTCTCCCTTGTCTTTTTCGGTACTTTCCTACTATCTGCGAGGGAACTAGACTGAACTTCATGGCACAACGGAAAAATCACATCCAGTGATCCGATCAGTGAAGGCAATTTCAACATTTATTACTTATCAAACGGTTAACAACATACTTAATAATCTCATCCATCCCCTCTTGCTTGGTTGCGTAAACTTTATGGTTAAAATGATCCCTCTTAGTAAGCTGGAGTGTTTCTTGTCAGGAGTACCTATGAAGCAGAGAGTCCAAGGTTCTTGTTCAAAATAATAAGAGAAATCAGCGACTTGAACCTTCCGAGTTTGCAAAATCGTGTTTCTGCTCATCACTACTGTTTAGAAAGATAACAGTAAAATCAGTGACTTTCGTACTACCACAGTGCCCAGCTTCCCTGTATATCCTTGCCCACAAGCTAAATGGTGTCACTTATCAACGTGAATTGTACGTTTAATAGGTAGGTGGTATGATGGTAGGTCGACAGAAAATCTCACACAGGAGTTCGAGACACAGCCACCTCTCGATCAGTCTTGTTGTTTGAACGTATCGGTTTCTTTCCCCCGCGCCGATTTCAGGACCTTCCTCCAGAGTGAGAGCACCGTATTTGGCGGCGGTACGCCCCTCCGCACCATACGGATTTCCCCGGCAAATCAACCAGTCTGCGAACGCAATGGCAGTTCAAGATAACTAAGCTAGACGATTGCAGGTCATGTAGTGCGTGCTTGCAATCTCAGACGCTTGTGGTCAAAGCAATTTCTTTACCGTCCCGTAGCGTCAGTATGTCTGGGCAGCTGACAAACTCGTTTGGGGGGACGTTCTTACAAGACTGTCCATCAACGATAGATTAGGTTGACATTTAACAGGATAGCATGGGGGGTTGCTCCGATCTCGGAACAATGGTCAGAGGTGTTTGCCCTGAGTAAACGGACAGCCGAGACGTCAAATAGTTTACCCTGGACATCTTTAAAACTCTCAATACTGTAGACGTTTTCATGACTGAAATTCTACCCATAAGGCTGACGCTGCAAAACTGTAACCACCATCAGTGTGATCAAAATGACTGATTTCTGGGTTCACATGACCCACAGTATTTGCTCATTTGAAAGTCAAGTTTCCATTTTCTAATAAACTAATCTGAATACCACGAGGAATTACTGAGCACCACGAAGGGCTTTCATCAAGCTGACTCTTCGACTTGTAGACAGATTTTACAGTTTACTTTAGGCTGTCCGTGAACGACGAAGATGACTTGGAAATCCGCTCACTGGCGACGTGCGCGAATTTTCACAGTTATTCTCACATCAGACTTCATTTCAGTTCTTCACTGTCACGCAAGTGATACTGTGGTAGCCCTCTGCCATATTTTTATTTAGACAATTTTTCATATTTATTGCATTTGTTACGCATTTCCTTAGCTCGTATTTATCCATATTCCTTTAAGTTGGTGTGTATTGACTGTTAAGGTGTACACTCCAAGTGGTGTGAATTTCAGTAGCGTTAGCTGACGATTCACCCATTGCATTTGTTATTCATTGGGCGACGTTAGCAGCTAAGTCCGTGCTAGCGTGGCTGGTTTGCTTGGCTTATGTGGACTTGTACCGCGCGTGGGATGGCAGTATCGATTTACTTCTATATGGGCAAGGTCACGAAGGAACCGCATCAACCGGATTTGCAGACCTCAGTATAATCTACTTATCTGATCAACTGATAAACCTCTGAACCGCATCGCTTGACGCGTCGGGTTGTTTATGGCAAGGAAATTAAGAACTTGATCCTAACGGGTTTTACCTCGTTCTCTCTTCATGTCCCAGTGTCCTACCCGAATCAAACCGACAGTACATGAGTTTGGGTTCACCAGACGAAGTGACACAAGGTCATCCTCTAACGCGGATCCTACACTAGCCTCCATCTCATAGAAATAAGATGTATAGTAAGGCTCACATAAAAAGCCATCGCAGCGTTCTAACCCATTTTCCAAATAACTTCCGAATTAGCCCATCAACCGAAAATTATCCAAGACGCGATTTTCAATGCGTTGTTGCTATAAAAGCTCGTCAGATTTATTATACTGACTAATGCGCCGATATGATGCAAGGGAGTGTGCCTCCAGATAGATCTCTTTTTTAGACACACTTTCATCTTCTGTGCCTTTTCAAGCCCACCGGCTGTCTGTTAATGAAACTGAGCTCAGTTAATGACTTGACGTGGGGCTGCGTTTCACACGACCCACACGCTTCTACAGCAATATGGACTCAGGACAGTTTGAATAATGCAAGTCATGAGCCGGGGCATCCCCCGCTTTGCTCCAAGGCGGGGGGGGGCGGGTTTAGGAAGCAGAACGCGTATGACATGCAAAGCCGTGGATGCGGTTTCGGCAGTCACTGCACCCATGCCCATCCCCGGACGTCTAGAATTAGCCTCGTCATTGGAAGTCAGTGTGGGAAGAAAGAGTGAAGTGGATGGCGTGCAAAGCTCTCTTATTATAAATCTTTTCATACGTAGGAGGATACCGCGTCATGGGGTAAGTCCTGGTCCCCAGTGAACACGATGCGCGACCTGTAATACGGTTGGATAAGCCCGGATTTATGTAAATGCCGGAAAGCACTTGTTCAACGACGTGTGGATGAAAGTATTGGATATAGGAGAACGCCGGCTTTTGTCCAGGCGCCCCTACTTTTTTATGAGATTGCAACAAACTGAGGAACATTTTAAAAGGCTTCCATCGTTGCCGTTAATTGCTGCTTTGCGTTCTTCACATGGCTCTCTGCTGACCCTCATTTGCAAGTCTCCCGGTGCCTAATAGGTGGAGATCTTGTGCGTCTAGATGTTTGGATGCGACCTTCGCAGGACCTCTGTTTGGAGTGTCGTCCGGCTTAGGAACTCAAATGATTTCAAATCTTTCCAATAGAAGGATGTGCTGTTTTTTTTAAAAAAGTGACGCCATTTGCTCCGTGGCAGTCGTGGACCTTTTTGTTAACGCCACCGTAATTACCATGATAAGTCATTCGAATGTGGGCTGCGATTTACTTACTTATTGTTTCAATCCCACATCTAGGCATGCGCATTGCGGTCGAACTTTTTTTTCTCGGATTAATAACTGCTTTTGGAGGTTTAAGACCAGCGCCACGAAGCCATGAACTTTTGACACATTTTCAATCTGCGCCACTCAATCTCGTAAGTTGGCCTTGTTTTTTTCGGCCATAAACCGGCATTTTCTTGACAGTAGCGAGGATTTCCACCGAGAAGAGTAAAACTTATGTTTTCTTCGTCATAGCGGCCAGACATTAAATGCATCCTCCAGGGTCATCAAAAGCGCTAGCTTGGATGAAGAGGACTTTGGCGAGTAGACGAATTATTGACAGTCCTTTGTTCGCATGACCAAAATCGCATGAATATAATAATTTTTCTATCCAAAGTTAAATTGCTTGCGCTCATTATTTAAGGCCATTATAACCTTACTTATAATATACCATCTTTTGACCCTTTTTTGCAAATACACGTTTTTCACCTAAACCTGTGGATACGAATAGGGTCATTTTATTGTTCTCTCGTTCAAAACGGAATGAATCGTTGACCATCGTCGGTAGTTCTTAGGTTCACTTAGTTAAACTTAAAGCTAAGTGACTCCTAGTACTATGAATCAAAGTGGTCATCCCGGTTTAATGGCAAACAAGTAATGGTCAGGAAATCGGAATTTTGGTACGATCAATAACAAATTCAAAAGTCGTGAAGTAGCAAGTTTTACAAAGGCTACATTATCTGAATTCTCACAATCTAAGGCAGTAACAAGCTAGCAGACGGACAGATATAGCTCGAGCAAGATTCCAACCATAACATGGGGAGTGACGTGTCTACTTGATATGTTTCTAGACCACAGTTCGTAAGGTACAAGGGGGGCCTGTGTCGTGCTTTTTATCGGTAATGACAGTGAAAGAATGATTGATGTTTGGTTTGTTCGTATATTAATGAGCTTTCATCTATAAGCTTGTACAAAGAGCTTCTGGTAGGTCGAGCCGGTGTGTTAAGTGTGGCAAAAACATTCTGCAAGTTGTAAATAAGGGTTGAGGTTAAGCTTTGTGTTCTTGGTATTTTACTAGTTAGATTTATGTCACCTGGTCGGTCTTACTTTTTTCATACATGCATATAATGAATGTCCAAAAAATTTAAGCATTACAAGCGCTATCATATTTTAACTGCCTTTACAATAATGCTCATAATAAATAACCCCCCCATTAATAGCTCATGTCCTCCGATTTTATGTCTGACGTTTAATTAATTTTAGCAGCCTTCATCAGAATTTAATAATAGTTTACCTTTGTTCTATTATTTGTGAGTCAGCTGTAAACTATCAACGTAATTTTCCCAGAATTAATGGGTGTGAGCGTCATAAAAGGGAAGACTTCCACGCGTTCTTACCTCGTAGGACTGAACAGTAACTAAGAAATTAGGATAAAATTAGCAGGGTCAACCGTGGACATCTTTTTTTGGGATCGTCTAGACCTTTATTCCGTAAATATATTACGTTCTTTCTGTTGACGTTGGAATCTGTTGCACATCAACGCGCCCCGGAATTTCATTTAATTCTGTGCAGTTCACGTTATTCTATATCTGTGTCAAGAAACTTAGGTTTGTGTGGTCAGTGGTTATACAACCCTCACAATAAGACTGGTTCTCAAAGCGCTTACGTAACTACTGAGTTTGAGTTTTTCTGTTGAAGAGTTTTGCGAATGAGCACACTCTTTGTCTTTTTGTATAGGAATGTTACGAAAAGAATTAAAACATTGTGACTGCTCGCCACATCCTTTAATTATACTGAAAAGGGCTGCTGTGAACGAAAACCCTGCGTCCTTTTCATTATCTTAGACTCAATTTCGTTGTATTTTCTTTCTTTTAGGTTCACATTTATGAATTTAAATGGCCAATGCGCGGTCAAATAAATGGATACAAAGTTCATACATGGCTAGTTTGGTGCCTGTATCTTTTTCGAACTATTCATTAGTTTGACCATACGTTGTAGGGTATACAATGTAACTTATATATACTACAGGTTGCCAGTTGGCATGCTGTTAATATTTCGTGGTTGTTCAACTTTGGCTGGTGAACTTCGGTCCTAATATTCATACCAACTTTTTAATTGAGCCTATAAAAATTTAATTTCGACAGATTAAATAAAAGTCATTAAGTAATTTCGGAGATTAAAAAATAGTAATTGCAAAGCACACAGTACCACCAATTACAGTGTATGACCTAACACCTGCAAAATGCCAAAATTTACGAAGGGCTGAAAGTCATTCACAAACTGGGATCAACGTATGTAGCAAAGCTTTGAAATATTAATGGGCAACCTTAGGCAAATTTGAAACTTTAAGGAAATGTGAACCGTAATGTTATTTTGGTTAGAAATGCTAAATTTTTAAAAAACCGGCAAATTCTGAAAACGCGAAAAATCACTATAGATGAGACAAATAAATTTAAATGAAATTTTCAGGCAATAGAGTAAGCTTACCATTCTGTATAGATTAAGAGAACTATCCTTTCGTCAAATGTCCACATAGGTATTTATAGTATTAGATTATAATTAGTTTCGGTTCGTCCTTGAAATTGTGGTGAATATTTCACGATTTTCACTGTTTTCGATCGATGAGCAATAAATCTAAATCCTGTTTTATGTGTTTATGGAAACTTGCAAAATAAGCTGGCTGTTAAAAGCATTTAGTGAAGTACTGAGCGTTTGGATATTCCTTCTAATGCAGATGGCCGTTTGCGTCATATTTGTAGATTCACCCAAACATGAAAGCGCATTGCCGAGAAAAATGAACGTCATCAATTAATATGCCTAAGCGCAATTAAAAACGTTTTATAATAAGTTACCCGTTGTGGAGGCACATAAATTAGATACGTTGCTGATGGATAATCGCGGACTTTCACTTTTTTCAAGGTTAAGTCAGGATAAAAATGTCAGGGTAAAAAAGTTTCATCGGTTTTTGCGACTTCCCTGAAAAAAAGTGATATATTTTCGACTGAAAATGAAGAAACCCACTTTTATCTTCATACTGGAACGTTTTTCTTCATTTTTTCTCTTTAGTGCCCCGTTCTAAGACTGCAAATACACAATAAAGTATCCGCATATAAACGAAGATTTCACGAAAATTGCTAATTTTCTGCCTATTGGGTTTCTAACTTCCGGATCAGTCAAAACCCTATTATAAAAAAGGTACCTTATCACATACTTCCAAGTTAACATAAGTGTTTCTGTAGTCCATCTCTACAGTATCTGGTATGTATTTTGATAACGGTTTTCGTTTGCGCCGTAATAAATATAACGTAAAAAATTTTATTCCTGTATTTTATGGCAAACAACGTTAGCGATTTGCATAAAATAATTGCTTAAGCTGAAGTCTTTGTTTGCATCGGAAAAGAATGCGATTCCTTACACTTGCCTTCACCAGAGTTTCATTGAATGAAGATCGAAATTTCCGTTTCCAAAAGGAATTTATTTGAAACTTTTCGTATATTTATGTTCTTTTATAGCACAATGTACAAAATACTTTGCTCTGCCATAGTAGATAGCATCGAAAATTTATTGGATGTCCGGTAAGCTCCGATTTCGCATAAATCCTGAATGTTTTTCTTCGATATATAGTATTGAACATATCGTTTTCTTTAGTAAAGGGATTTTCAAGCCACAAATCCACTCAACAAAACAAAATAACAAGACCAAATGTATGCTAGACTACTCAATAAAACACATTGCATGAGTAAGGTCACCTACTGGCTGCCCATTGGCAGTTTATGAACATATCGCTGTTATCTTGGCTTGCTTGATGAACGTCTGCCTAAATATTCATATCAAATTTCGAACGGAGCTTTTTTCCAACCAAATAACTAAGTCAGCTATTAATTTTTTCTGGTGAAATTAAAAACCTGCATTCGTTTAAATTCAAAAAGGTAAAAAGTCTCTTATCACGAACTCGAACGCTTAAATGGACGTTTAAGGGAGGAAAATTGTATGGTCACTTATGTCATACTTTTATAGGTCTGGAGGTAAACTTGCGTTAAAATAAAATTACCCATTTGCATTGTTATTCTGTTCTGGAGCAGAAAGTTTTACCTATCTCAAAATCTTAATTTTGAAGAAGGATTATTCCTTTGTTCTGAAAGCAGCATTTTTAGTCACATTTGCTTTAGATTATTTACGTGGACTGAAAAATCAGATTTCTTATTTGTAAAAGTTGTTATCATACATATTTCTCGTTTAGCTTAATACCCGCTATTAGAGAAATACTTGTGAGCACGCGGAACTGGCCTAGCAGAGTTATCAGCGATGGAAATTTCCTAAATATAAACAGCGTCAATTTCTTTCCAAAGCTATCATATTTTCGTTGTAAAATAATTTAGAAAACAGCTTCTACCAAACAATAAAGCTTTTACGTAATTTTCTGTATTAATAATTAAAATGCATTACATCCCAGGCATCCTGGAAAATGAAATTAGTTAGCCGATTTGCGTTTCACCTGTGTTTCTTAACTATGCCCTCGCCGGTTAGAAGTCCGCATTACACCTCATAAAGAGCAGGCTCTATTCGACTACCAAAACATTTTAAAATTTATAGTCCTACATATGGCAGTCTGCTTAATCCGACTTCCTTGATCTAAACACAGCAATACAGCGAACAATATTTAGTAAATTTTTTGATTCTTTAAAAGCACTGTTATGTTAATTCTTCTAAGTTCTTTTGGCGTTCGACTGACTGGTAGTATGTACCCCAAGGTTGTTTCTTTCCCTATGGAACATTGTAGGAAGGTTTTGGAGAGCAAGTATTTGCCAGTAGTTTCTTACCATTTTGGCTGAAACGACGCCTTCACTCCTCACAAGGATTAACGTGTAGTCATATATAAATAACTGCCAAGGTATACCATGGTACCAAAGTAGAGCATTTGATCAATTTACAGACCATCTTACTATATGCGCATGTCCCACCTGCTCGAATTCGAAATCAAATGGTTCAAATTACGTGTTGTAGATCCATGTATTTTGCCAGTCAGTGATCAAAGTTCCTCATTAGGTAAACACTCCTTTCAAGGGTGTATTGCAAATTTTCAACTCCTTTTTTCCTTGCGCTGTGAAATGAACGCAGGCTACCACCCTATTTTTCTGTTTATAGCACAGTATTTAACATCACTAACGATGCAAAATAGCTGAGAGTTCTGGAAAGAAATCTGGTTAAAAGGAAGCAAACATATGTGTATGGATATCAAGGTTCCTCTCCCTTGCAAGACTCAGTGAACCAGTTCATATGTTTTGTTTTGAGACTTCGTGAACAAATACCCTTCTTCTCTCTCAATCGGCTCTGATTTTTGATAAATTACAAGCCGGTTGGCTGGACTTTCACTTTCATCGCTCTGGGCGTGTCCTTCGTGCAACTTGGTTTGTTCATTCGCACCTTCGAAGGAGATCTTTCGTTCAAAATTAATTAACTTTGCTTGTCGAAAAGCATTGAGTTGAATCCACTTGCTTGCCTTGCATAGCCTTCAGTACATATGCCTTTCTAAATAATCAAATGAACCTTCTGCAACTTCCCGAACGGGAAACTTCTCAGTCAAAGAGTGAACACATGGATTTGATTGCAGTCCTTTCAAAAGCCAGTATTTACAAGACTCTGTAAATCAGCCATTTTCAGGTGCAGTTAACAATGTGACTGCAGTAGGTGAAAATTTGACCCTATACGTCAAGTTTGAATTCTTCTTTTTAATAGATAGAATAAATGCAAGCAATTTGTTTCGAAACCAGGATTTTCTATCAAAGAAAGTTTCGAATACTTAAGGATATTCATATCGGAAATCAGGTTTGTATGAACATTTATTTCCCTTCTCTTCATAGTATTTATTAGCCTCTTCTGTGTAGGAAATATAGGCCCAAATACTTGGATTTATAAATCAAATATATAGAAAAATCATAACACTCTACTCAGCACCTCTTGAACTTAGTACTCTGTATTTAAATTTGTGTCCCAAACGGTAAGCCAATAAACCTACCGTTTAAACCGAAGTATTGCATTCACGAAAGATGCTTAGAAAGTAAATGGTCTGATACTCTTTCTTGAAAATTTGATTCAGCCCTTTAAAAACATTAAGGACACGTTTTTTTATACATTTGCCTGCAAAGACACTCGGTATGAAGTTCAGATATTATCTTGCAGTTACTTTTAGTGGACTACGTTTCGTGTTAGTAAGTTGTTGTAAACTAGACCATGCAATTTTTTCGAGTTAGCGTGTCTTCAGATATTTTTTGTCAGTTTCACTGGTTTCAGTGCAGAATGTGCCGTCTAGAATATAGGTTTCCTTTTTCTCAAAAAGAACCTAAAATAACCTGACTCTTCTTTGCCTTTAATTAAGGTTAGGGAAAATTTGCGACAGAATTCCCTCCATCTTACCGAAAATGACTCTTTTACGGTTGCATTAGCGAACGTAAGAAATCTATCGATGTATCGAAATTAATCAATTATTGATGCAGTAACCAAACTAAAACCGTAAAACAATTGAACTCCAATGCTCAAAAATGTACTGAGCCAAATGTTCACATTTTAGGTGTATGTATAAGTAGGGAAAATATAAGAAGAATAATGATGGAGTACCAACAAAGACAATGGGGACCGGAAGGGCCACTACTGGCCTATAAGCCGTCATCAGCCAGTCATACCCAATCCCAAGTGTGGACCACCTGGGATTCGAACACGCGACCTTTGGCAATTGAGTCGAAGGCTTTACCAGTGCGCCACGGGCTCTTTGTCTCGTCGGTTGTGCTCGGGAATACCAATGATGAAGAGGGATAATTAAAGGAGATAACATCCCGTTTATGGGTCGTTCCTTCTTCTAGGACGACCGTCCGTATCGTATTCGTATGTTTATGATGAAGTGATGCTTTCCGATCATATTACGGGACATGCTTGTCTCGCTGTGCCCTGGGGCTCAATCTAGAGCCCTTACAGGCAGTCGTATAGTGACTAGTAACATAAAGATGTGATGGAGTACCGACAAAGACCAGAGAGACCGGAATGGCCGTTTCAAAAGCTGAAATGAATAAAGCAATGGTTGAGACGAGCGAAATGTTTTCTGCATTCTTACTCAAAAAAACTTGCGTTGTGGTTTTTGATCACCGGATCTACTGGGCTTTACCGTCATTTTGTGCTGAAACCCAAGGCCCAACATAGTTAGGCCCGTTTGGTTCAGAAATTGTATGGAAGAAAGCATACAAGAAAGGATTCTCTCGGGTGCGAAGTAAAATACACCGTTAGACGGCGTTGATGTCTCAATCAAAGTGTTAACTTTATGGTTACGGAAATTGCGTTGTAGACTCCAGAATTAGGGCTAGATTTGAGGGAAAAGCCGCATGTAAGTTAGTCGAGACACAAAAAATAGGCAGAGTTACGTCGTATCTATTTTTTGAAAATACTTTTTAAAAAAATCATTTCAGATATGTTATTAAAGTTAAGTAGAAATGAAACAACTAACGGGGTAGATAGAGAAACAGTTACTGACAAAAGAACTTGGTCCGCCTGTCAAACACGAATCCAACATCCACACCAGGTGGATACTTTCATAAAAACACCCAAATTAAACTGTATAAATGCCAACTACAAACTTTCTTGTTCCAGAATGCCATAGGCCACGGGTTTTTTATTTTGTGTTGACTTTTTTCGAATGACCAGAGTGGCTGTTATAAAGCATCGATCTTTAGTAAGAGGAGTTGGGACACAAGGGAAGGAAAGGTACGACTGTATATCTTTAAAGCTATTAGTAATGGCCGAGTGTGGTAAAATTTTATGCACAACCCCTATGATCGTATTTCATTTGCAATGTCATTTCTGCGTTACTTATACGAATCTGCTCGAAACAGGTAAATTTCACGCAAAACCCTCCAGCACTGACGATTGTGACCACGTCCGAAGTACTTCTCAACAGGTCCGACACAGTTTTTGAAGTCAAACCATGGAGAGCGGTGGGGGGCGTTGTCGGCGGCTGGGCTGGGCTGGATCCACGTCATCTAACTCACAGTAGTATCACGACCTGCGGCCTTGACTGAGAGCTGGGTCACGTCATTTGGCCACGTGAACGTAGCACGTGGTAGTGGAGGGGTATACCAACGTGTCCGATGACGCAGTTAATGTCCGACACCCACGCCCCCAGCAGTTCCGTCTCGTCTGCTTACTGGCTCGCGGCATTATCCGTCTGCTGGCGGGCTGAGGCTTTATCGACGGCAAAGGGGTGTTAGCTAACATAGTCTCCTGATTCGTAAACACTCGACTGGCACGGTCCCAGTCAGTCGGGACAAAAGTAGCACTATATATTGAAATGGATCTTTCAGGGAGTCCTTAGCGTAAGCTATCTTAAAGCAAACGTTTTGAAGAAGGATTATTCCTTTGTTCTGAAAGCAGCATTTTTAGTCACATTTGCTTTAGATTATTTACGTGGACTGAAAAATCAGATTTCTTATTTGTAAAAGTTGTTATCATACATATTTCTCGTTTAGCTTAATACCCGCTATTAGAGAAATACTTGTGAGCACGCGGAACTGGCCTAGCAGAGTTAGCAGCGATGGAAATTTCCTAAATATAAACAGCGTCAATTTCTTTCCAAAGCTATCATATTTTCGTTGTAAAATAATTTAGAAAACAGCTTCTACCAAACAATAAAGCTTTTACGTAATTTTCTGTATTAATAATTAAAATGCATTACATCCCAGGCATCCTGGAAAATGAAATTAGTTAGCCGATTTGCGTTTCACCTGTGTTTCTTAACTATGCCCTCGCCGGTTAGAAGTCCGCATTACACCTCATAAAGAGCAGGCTCTATTCGACTACCAAAACATTTTAAAATTTATAGTCCTACATATGGCAGTCTGCTTAATCCGACTTCCTTGATCTAAACACAGCAATACAGCGAACAATATTTAGTAAATTTTTTGATTCTTTAAAAGCACTGTTATGTTAATTCTTCTAAGTTCTTTTGGCGTTCGACTGACTGGTAGTATGTACCCCAAGGTTGTTTCTTTCCCTATGGAACATTGTAGGAAGGTTTTGGAGAGCAAGTATTTGCCAGTAGTTTCTTACCATTTTGGCTGAAACGACGCCTTCACTCCTCACAAGGATTAACGTGTAGTCATATATAAATAACTGCCAAGGTATACCATGGTACCAAAGTAGAGCATTTGATCAATTTACAGACCATCTTACTATATGCGCATGTCCCACCTGCTCGAATTCGAAATCAAATGGTTCAAATTACGTGTTGTAGATCCATGTATTTTGCCAGTCAGTGATCAAAGTTCCTCATTAGGTAAACACTCCTTTCAAGGGTGTATTGCAAATTTTCAACTCCTTTTTTCCTTGCGCTGTGAAATGAACGCAGGCTACCACCCTATTTTTCTGTTTATAGCACAGTATTTAACATCACTAACGATGCAAAATAGCTGAGAGTTCTGGAAAGAAATCTGGTTAAAAGGAAGCAAACATATGTGTATGGATATCAAGGTTCCTCTCCCTTGCAAGACTCAGTGAACCAGTTCATATGTTTTGTTTTGAGACTTCGTGAACAAATACCCTTCTTCTCTCTCAATCGGCTCTGATTTTTGATAAATTACAAGCCGGTTGGCTGGACTTTCACTTTCATCGCTCTGGGCGTGTCCTTCGTGCAACTTGGTTTGTTCATTCGCACCTTCGAAGGAGATCTTTCGTTCAAAATTAATTAACTTTGCTTGTCGAAAAGCATTGAGTTGAATCCACTTGCTTGCCTTGCATAGCCTTCAGTACATATGCCTTTCTAAATAATCAAATGAACCTTCTGCAACTTCCCGAACGGGAAACTTCTCAGTCAAAGAGTGAACACATGGATTTGATTGCAGTCCTTTCAAAAGCCAGTATTTACAAGACTCTGTAAATCAGCCATTTTCAGGTGCAGTTAACAATGTGACTGCAGTAGGTGAAAATTTGACCCTATACGTCAAGTTTGAATTCTTCTTTTTAATAGATAGAATAAATGCAAGCAATTTGTTTCGAAACCAGGATTTTCTATCAAAGAAAGTTTCGAATACTTAAGGATATTCATATCGGAAATCAGGTTTGTATGAACATTTATTTCCCTTCTCTTCATAGTATTTATTAGCCTCTTCTGTGTAGGAAATATAGGCCCAAATACTTGGATTTATAAATCAAATATATAGAAAAATCATAACACTCTACTCAGCACCTCTTGAACTTAGTACTCTGTATTTAAATTTGTGTCCCAAACGGTAAGCCAATAAACCTACCGTTTAAACCGAAGTATTGCATTCACGAAAGATGCTTAGAAAGTAAATGGTCTGATACTCTTTCTTGAAATTTGATTCAGCCCTTTAAAAACATTAAGGACACGTTTTTTTATACATTTGCCTGCAAAGACACTCGGTATGAAGTTCAGATATTATCTTGCAGTTACTTTTAGTGGACTACGTTTCGTGTTAGTAAGTTGTTGTAAACTAGACCATGCAATTTTTTCGAGTTAGCGTGTCTTCAGATATTTTTTGTCAGTTTCACTGGTTTCAGTGCAGAATGTGCCGTCTAGAATATAGGTTTCCTTTTTCTCAAAAAGAACCTAAAATAACCTGACTCTTCTTTGCCTTTAATTAAGGTTAGGGAAAATTTGCGACAGAATTCCCTCCATCTTACCGAAAATGACTCTTTTACGGTTGCATTAGCGAACGTAAGAAATCTATCGATGTATCGAAATTAATCAATTATTGATGCAGTAACCAAACTAAAACCGTAAAACAATTGAACTCCAATGCTCAAAAATGTACTGAGCCAAATGTTCACATTTTAGGTGTATGTATAAGTAGGGAAAATATAAGAAGAATAATGATGGAGTACCAACAAAGACAATGGGGACCGGAAGGGCCACTACTGGCCTATAAGCCGTCATCAGCCAGTCATACCCAATCCCAAGTGTGGACCACCTGGGATTCGAACACGCGACCTTTGGCAATTGAGTCGAAGGCTTTACCAGTGCGCCACGGGCTCTTTGTCTCGTCGGTTGTGCTCGGGAATACCAATGATGAAGAGGGATAATTAAAGGAGATAACATCCCGTTTATGGGTCGTTCCTTCTTCTAGGACGACCGTCCGTATCGTATTCGTATGTTTATGATGAAGTGATGCTTTCCGATCATATTACGGGACATGCTTGTCTCGCTGTGCCCTGGGGCTCAATCTAGAGCCCTTACAGGCAGTCGTATAGTGACTAGTAACATAAAGATGTGATGGAGTACCGACAAAGACCAGAGAGACCGGAATGGCCGTTTCAAAAGCTGAAATGAATAAAGCAATGGTTGAGACGAGCGAAATGTTTTCTGCATTCTTACTCAAAAAAACTTGCGTTGTGGTTTTTGATCACCGGATCTACTGGGCTTTACCGTCATTTAGTGCTGAAACCCAAGGCCCAACATAGTTAGGCCCGTTTGGTTCAGAAATTGTATGGAAGAAAGCATACAAGAAAGGATTCTCTCGGGTGCGAAGTAAAATACACCGTTAGACGGCGTTGATGTCTCAATCAAAGTGTTAACTTTATGGTTACGGAAATTGCGTTGTAGACTCCAGAATTAGGGCTAGATTTGAGGGAAAAGCCGCATGTAAGTTAGTCGAGACACAAAAAATAGGCAGAGTTACGTCGTATCTATTTTTTGAAAATACTTTTTAAAAAAACCATTTCAGATATGTCATTAAAGTTAAGTAGAAATGAAACAACTAACGGGGTAGATAGAGAAACAGTTACTGACAAAAGAACTTGGTCCGCCTGTCAAACACGAATCCAACATCCACACCAGGTGGATACTTTCATAAAAACACCCAAATTAAACTGCATAAATGCCAACTACAAACTTTCTTGTTCCAGAATGCCATAGGCCACGGGTTTTTTATTTTGTGTTGACTTTTTTCGAATGACCAGAGTGGCTGTTATAAAGCATCGATCTTTAGTAAGAGGAGTTGGGACACAAGGGAAGGAAAGGTACGACTGTATATCTTTAAAGCTATTAGTAATGGCCGAGTGTGGTAAAATTTTATGCACAACCCCTATGATCGTATTTCATTTGCAATGTCATTTCTGCGTTACTTATACGAATCTGCTCGAAACAGGTAAATTTCACGCAAAACCCTCCAGCACTGACGATTGTGACCACGTCCGAAGTACTTCTCAACAGGTCCGACACAGTTTTTGAAGTCAAACCATGGAGAGCGGTGGGGGGCGTTGTCGGCGGCTGGGCTGGGCTGGATCCACGTCATCTAACTCACAGTAGTATCACGACCTGCGGCCTTGACTGAGAGCTGGGTCACGTCATTTGGCCACGTGAACGTAGCACGTGGTAGCGGAGGGGTATACCAACGTGTCCGATGACGCAGTTAATGTCCGACACCCACGCCCCCAGCAGTTCCGTCTCGTCTGCTTACTGGCTCGCGGCATTATCCGTCTGCTGGCGGGCTGAGGCTTTATCGACGGCAAAGGGGTGTTAGCTAACATAGTCTCCTGATTCGTAAACACTCGACTGGCACGGTCCCAGTCAGTCGGGACTGGAGTAGCACTATATATTGAAATGGATCTTTCAGGGAGTCCTTAGCGTAAGCTATCTTAAAGCAAACGTTTTGTACCAGATTAAAACGGTCCACTTTGAAGACTAAGGCCCGCACCAGGTGAAGCGCGCTCATTTAAGGCAGACAGGGGAGTAAAAATACCATTGGTTCAATTAACTTCCCTACTATGCCCGCAATTTCTATTCAAATAAAGGCTTCCCGAAATTTCGGAGGTCAGCCGAAACTGGGGACTCAAGTCCAATGTTCACGTAATCTGTGGAAGGAGTTTATATCTGGGTCTACGCATTTTATTGTTGGTAGAAAACAAAAATCAGTCTAACCAACTCCTTCATGGTTCTGCCGGGTAACTGAACGACTATTGTATTCTTTTTGTTTTTCCCGAATAGTCCTTTATAGGTCTGCCGTGAATTAAACTAGCTGATATCTGTCGAAGGCCATCTAGTTGATTCAAATTTTCATTTTGCAATGGTCTTTTCCAGAGCTCTGTATAAGCTTATGAAAGCATACTGTTTCAGTAAGTTATTGAGGTAAATTCTTAACGGAATTTGGTCGGACCACAAAACCTCAAACTGATTTTAGTACGATCTTTGCTTACGTTCATGGTCTTTCTCTCATGGATCCTACGTTTGAATCCATAAATGAGCAGATGTCTTTGTTACAGGAGATCATTTTAACTTCCGTGATCTTAACTTACCGAAAATTCTCAAGCCACGCATTCGAGACTTGCCAGTATGTACGCCAACAGGAAACTTCCATTCACGTAAAATTTCCTATACCTTCGAGAAGAGCGACAGCCGAGAGTAGACAGAGATTAGGGTCTGGCCTTCATCTGCCCGTAAGACCACTCAGGTGTCTGTGCGTTGCCCAAGCAACCCACCCAACACTGGTTTCCTGTTGACAGTACGGCTGTCTGGAAGATTCCGCGGCTACCCCTTCCCCCTCCTATAACCTGCCATAGATGCGTCTGGTCATAAACACAGCACGTCTCCCCTCCGGATGCGTTTATCACATCACTGCAGATGTCGAGTTGACGGGGATGGACACGGACTAGACGAGGGGGTTGGCTTCCTGTGTCAGTCACCTGCAATGTGTTTGCCAACGATAATCACACCGGGCCGTTGACCCGTGCACACATGCTGAGCGTTGTAAGAAAAATTGAGTACAAGGCCCTCACATTCCCCCCCCCCCACATCGCATGCGTGAAGAGCCACAGCAGCAGACGCCTTCGCGTTTCCGGACAGTGGAATGGACAGGGAAAGAGTGGGGCAGTTGTAGAAGGGTCTGAGACCAGCCAAGAATACGTGAGCACCCTTGGGCTAACATCGCTATGACCCAGCCGACGGCTGAGAGAGCGTTGGCCCTAGTTAGTCGCTTCATTCACTTGATGCCTCAAAAGGCGGAAGCGGGCTTGTTCCGATGGTGCGTGGTGGAATGAAATTGAGGCGAGAGGAGGAAGCGCGTGGTAGGCATCATCAGCCTAGGATCGATTTACCCCAACACAGACTTCAGCTTCGTTTTGTACCTTGCTTCTCTGTACTTAATTTCTTACGGAAAGTATGTTGATGCTGCTGACATGGCTATTCGCAAAGCGACAGGCAACCTCAACTATTGATTCTTTGCATATGGGCAGTCTTCTCGTGATTGACCTTTGATGGGTGGACATTCGCAATAAAAAGAGAACCTCGAGGCCAGTATTCTGCGACTGTGACATTTACTGTCCGGTTAGTGTAACTTATTTTGGACTTGGCGAAAAGATTATTGGCAATAAAACCTGCCACTAAAGGTACGTAAGAAACCGAAGTACAAAGGGTGTTATATCCCTCACTTGTGGGAACTCCGGAAGCAGTGACTACGATGTTAAATTATGCTTTCGAATGGAAATATTACTTATTAGAGCTGGTTTAACTGACTATCATAAACGATAAGTTCAAGTTCATACTTGCATCTTGACGTGACCACTTTTGACGGAGCATCCTTCGAGTCATTGTGAAAATAACGCTTAATTATATTCATATTATGCAAACACAATATAAAAAATTAAATTTTTCTTTTGTTTATGGAAAAAATAATTGTACTAAGAGGAAGATAGTGATTCTCTTCTACAAATGCCAAAGGTATGGTGTTTTGAGACACTAGAATGCTTTTTCGTGTAATCTGTTATCCTCTTTTACATCAGTGTCACTGTTAAAGGATTCAAGGAGCAGAAATACCTTTTTACAAGGGAACACAATGTCCAGTACATTTTTTAAAATATGATAGGGGAAGCATGTGGTCTGGATACATTAAAAACAAATAAAAAACGTAGTTGGAATTCAGCTAATATCGATGTCAACAAAGGTTTGCGAGCATAATACACGCTTCTCTTCAGTGCGATATTTTAATAAGATGCAATTGCCACGATGTACTTATTGGAAATAAATATTGTGTGTGACAACATGTGCTAGCTTTAATGCGAAAATCCGTGATAAATAAGCTTTAATTTGGTAACTAGTTTCATCGAGGGAGGTTCACACAGGTAGCTAGAAAGATCCTTGGATGTAAGTCAACATTCTTGCATGCAGGTGGCGATGTGAAGTATTTTTTATACTTATCTTGGCCTACTTTAAGCCTTCATAAACAGAACCAAAATCTGTTTTACCTCTGAAAATCTTCAGGAAAAAAATATACCCTCTTCCAAAATCCAAGTAAGCACCACAGATTTGGTACTGTGAGTGAAAAGCGATTTATCAAACTGCTTGTGAACTTCATTGTCTTGCGTCAAAATTCTTTCGGGCAATGCTTTCCTTGCCAGAGAACAGCATTATCCAGGGCAGATTAAAAAAATATTCAGATAAAGGAAAAAGGGCAGCACTAAATTTCATAGAATTGATTTTGAAACCAGCATATTTTGATGAAGATAAGAGAGAAATTACATTAAACGGTCAGTGGTAAAAATAGAGAAAGTGTATTGCTTGTCAGATGGATGGTTATCTCGAGTTGTCAGTCGTGTAACATTAAATAAAACGCACTTATGTGCCCGGCTTTCCAGCCATTTGGAGAAAAAAAGGCACTCTTTACGTTGCATTCTAGATTATCTGAAAATGCATTGAGTAATGGCATAATAAAGCTTCGTATAATATTCTCTGGGTTCTTTTGCTCTAGATTTTTGGAATCTAACTGTTTACTTAAAATTGCACGTTGAAATACAATGTGTGCATAGACCAATTAAATAGTGGCTCTAGTTTTTCACAAATCTATTCGAATGGCGTTATAACATGGATTTATATGAAACAAAATGTGAGCCTCCTTCAAGCACTGTTGTAGGTAAACCTTTAGCTAAAGGCCTTTCCAAATATTTTTACAAATCAAACCACGATGGTGTGAACCCTAAATAATTTATGTTCTCGTTGAATTTTAATGTTGAGGTTTGTAGAAAATTACGAAAAAAATTTATCTCTTGTGTTCGTTCTGTAGAAATTAACATCTTCCTTAGAAATTTAACAGACAGAAGGTAGTATTTACAACTTTAAAATGCTATTCTTATTGGGCGTTTTTTGAGATGTCCATATCGTTGTTTGCGCAGCCCGAACCCATGACTTTGTGAATGCTGTTTGAAAGTGTGAAGACTGGTATGCTTCTGCTGAAAGGTTTTACGAATATCAAGAGGTTTCCTCATCGAGGGAATGTAACTGCAAGAAAATTGCGTAGTGCGCGTTCGAAAAAACCTTCTAACCGTATTAACACATTGATTTTTTTCAAAATACACACGCTTAGTGGACGTTTAAGACTGAAATATGACCTCACTTCATTCAAGAGATTCTATGAGGATTAAATTTTGAAAGCAAAGAACAAAAAATATGAAGACTTTGTAAGTACGGTCTGTGAACTATGTTCGAATATGTCCAGATAGCCTTTATCAATGAGAAGCATACTGCGAAAATGGTTTCTTTATCCTATTTGGATTTATACAGGTGGCCCAAAAATTAAGAAAAAGTATGAAACTACATCGGTAACAACCTAGGATTTTTTCAAATCAGTCACTTGAGCAATAAATTTAATTACAATTTGATAGCTGACAATGAAATCGTAGGTTTAGCCCGGTTTATTCATTTCGATTCCAATTTCAAATGTACTTAGTATTCGAAATTAAATTTAATGGGTAGTTAGATTGCAAGGCACGTCTTTAGAAGACATTACTCCTTCATAAGAAAGATCTGCAAAGTGCCATACCTTTAGTTTTAAGCTTATCTTTGCGCAAACCTAAACATTTGCCTCATTACACGACTTGAAAATATCGCCAGATTCTTTGAACAATTAATCGCGAATACGTTTTGGACAAAAGAGAGCTAAATTTCAAACAACATCCCGTTATCTACACCTGGTTAGTCATGAAACGGTGTTTCTTTGCGGTTTTGGATAACACAGCGCTGCCCTCTTAGCTAGTCAAGGACACCCCAGTTCATCATCATACAAATGGTGAAGTTGATTATAATGACAAAATACGGCCCCAAGACATCTGCGGAATTAACACTTCGTTAATTCGGAGATGTAAATTTGTCAACATTCTGACTAGTTCTTTTCTCTTAATTAATTCAACTGCTGCATGACAATTGTTTTCGATATACTGGTCACCTAAAATGTTTTACCTTCTCCGATAACTCGACTTTAATAGGGAAACCGAGTTCTATTTTTTCCCAAACGAGTTCGTGGATAAAAATAGTTGTCCCTTCTCGTGACGTCTAAATGCAGCCCTTGTTGCGTTCAGAATCGTTAAGTGGCCCCGCGATCTAGGGAATACCCCTCCCGATTCCAGGAAGGGTACCTATTTCCGTGTTCTTTTTCGAACAATAAACCTAACCCAAACACTATCCGTAACCCTAATCGAGACCTTAAACCTACTGTTAGCACTTAACCTAACCTGCTTCAACTTTAAGCCTAACCATATTTTCTCTCGAATGTAGTGCAACGCCGCCAGTACCACGAGGATTTCCCTGTCCTGCCGGGGAGGGGGGGGGGGGGGTCGGGCATATAAGTGATCTCTGCCTTTTCTGAAACTAAACGAATGTTTTAGTCGGCCAAATTTAATGCGCTCGTAGGTACAATTTGGCATTTGATACCGCTAAAACAAAGTACTACTTCCTCCCTGAATAACTATACAACACGTTGTGTCCGCTGATAAACATTCAGAGACAAGCCTTAATGCATCAAGACGTAAAATTAAAAAAATAAATAAATACATGCAGGGATTTTAGTTTTAGCTCAGTTCGTTTCGAGGTGTAAAAAATCGGTCAACAAGTTTAAAGAGCTGGTGTACGCTACCAGTCGGTGGCTGCCCTAAAAAGCACATGAATCGGTGATTAGCTGTGTTCATTTGAAGAAGAAGAAGAAGAAGAAAGCTTGCACACTCGTAGGTAGCTTTTGCAAGAAGAGAATAACTTTCGTATTTCGACAGTGTGATAAGTCAACAGCGGTATTCTGAGGACCTACCTTGGCACGATTATCATTAACTGTGCTTATGTGACCTTGTAGATATTGGTGAACTTGCGCATCTGTGAGGCAATATCACCAGACACTTTTCCATCCCTCAGTTATAATAGTCTCAATTCAGCCTCTAACGTACAATGGCTGGCAGGCAGCCTGATTTGAATCGCTAGTAAAAATACTCACCTGTCCTGTTATTGTCATTAATGATGCTAGTCGCAGGGTGGAATCCGTGCTGCGCATAAGACAGGTATTGTCAGTACTGATGCGTGGGTAAAGTTTCTGATGTAGCGCAAAATCTTTCGTGTGCAAACTACCCTATCATAGTCTCCCGTAAAGTGGGTCAAGTACAAATAACCGGGAGATTCATCTTCCACTACAAAGTCTGTGGTATTGGGAACGCTCTCCGATTGCGTTCCGCGAGAAACTCGCCTCGTTGTGCCTTGGGGCTCGCTCCCTTGTCAGATTTACTATTAGTAAGTTGATCCAGGTCAGCTGAGAAAACTTCTCTAACGCGACTTAAAATCACTTGTAAGAGCTTCCTAGCAAGTTTGAACATTTAGTCCCTACGAATAATAACTGGTGAAAGAAAGTTAGGGTTGGAGGGTGGTTTTCGGCTTTGGTCATGGTGGAGGTTCAATATCCTTTCAGATTAATATCGCAACTTGGATTTCGGGATAATGATAATTCCAAGCTGTGAAACGTTTGGCGGTAAATTCAGTATTGGTTTTGAGATTGTAGTAAGGTGCAAGCTTGGGATTATGCTTAGACCTAACACTATTTATTTTATTCTTACTTCAAACTTAACTCTTATTTTTAACTCTGACACGAAATTTAAGCCTAACTGTAACTATGAGCCCTTGCCTAATTCTAAAGTACAAACCGAACCCTGATCCTGATCCTAGCACTGTGACGTAAAATTCCGAATAAGTTTCCCAAAGGGCTCTTAAAAGCACCTTTTTTACTTTCTCGGAGAGAAAAACTTATTGAATTCAGCTGTTGTAATTATTCGGAGGAAGGATCATCCAAAGTTACTCCGTACATATTGGCGTACATGTTGGCTTTTAGTCGATCATCTTACCAGCTGTCCGTTAGGATCACGCTTAAGAAGAACTCAGTACTCAATGTATTTTATCTTTGCACTAAGAGTCTTTATTGACTTTGGCACATTTTTATTCCTCAACTCTGATACGCGAAGGAAGGACTCCGTTCCTTTTGAAGACATGCGCATTTCTGAAAAATTTCAGGCCACATAGAAGGCTTATTCGTGTGGCTTGATGTCTTTGTGCTTATTGCTATAATTTCCTTAACCGTATGCATAACAACAATTTATAAGTACCAGGAGGCCTCTTCTGAGAGGTACGAAGAACATGAATTTGTTTCGGGGAAGGTATACAGTACATAAGTTGGAAATCTTACGAAACAATGGCAATGAATCGTGTCAAAATACACGGGGATTAGTCGCAGTCACAACCGATTCCATATCACATCCACTAATCACTTCTGCGTCGGCTGACACAGTTGTACGAACAAAAATAAACGATATGGTGCAGAAAATAGGCTTCAGTACGAAACGGGAGAAACGGACAGCTGGCGTATGAACTAGGTGGAGTTCTAAGTAATATTAGTGAAAATTTGATTCCCGTGTGGTATGTCGAAGGAAGAAGAGGCGTTTACCAGCAGATGTTTATTAGGTGAAAAATGAACCCATAACTAGTGTAGAGGAGACCGAACAACCGGCTTCAGATCAATGATAGCGTTGTGGGCAAAATTTTGCTCATAGTTAGATCTAGAACCTTTTCGTGAAAGGCATTTCAGGGCGTTTACTATGAGGCCAGAGCAAAATCTAGGCGTGCTCTCAAATGTTGTCGTCGTAAACTTCGTGCCTGCCCGAAGTATGTCAACTTGGTTCACAAAGACTAAATATAAACTTCTAAGGTATCTTTTAAAGTTTGAAGTGAAAACTAGAAAATTTAATAGGGCAAAGTTGATAGCATCTATTGCTATCATTAATAATTGCTGAATGTCCCTCTATATGAGGCAAATTGAAGACTACTTGCCCAGGATTTGTGTAATTTTCGGTGTTAACTCGAGGAGCAATATAATCTACAATTTTCTGAAAATGCAGCACCTTCCTGGGGAACTCAAAGCATGAGGCTGGACTTTTGATATTTCTGGACACAAGCGCACCTGATGACTGCAGTTGGTTCAATAACACATTGCAAGGATTTCGACGTATGTAAGCCCTCGTAGTCGATTTATCGTTTTTAGTAGTATAAATGTGATTCCCGGTCGGCATGTCAGAAAGAATTAACATTTTCACGGAAAGAAAGCCGATGAACCATATGTCT
Source organism: Schistocephalus solidus (assembly GCA_017591395.1). Taxonomy (NCBI): domain Eukaryota; kingdom Metazoa; phylum Platyhelminthes; class Cestoda; order Diphyllobothriidea; family Diphyllobothriidae; genus Schistocephalus; species Schistocephalus solidus. Next base: position 111,381 of record WEDG01000067.1, on the reverse strand, counting down.
TTATTAGATGCGGTGCGAACTCGAAGGATATCATAGCCGATCCAAAACTATGGATATCAGGATAGCACAGCGTTCATGCAAGAAACCATAATTCAATATTAAATGACCTAAGAGGCCAGCACAGGTTACAAGCTATTGTTCGTGCGATTTGGTTAACCCTTAGAAAAACAAAAGGTACAGTTAAGAAAGGGTGAACAGTTAGTTAAAGGCAAGATAGTCTGGCACCCCGGCACAGATGTCTCTTTATTTGTTGTCTGTATTCATGGCAGGCCAAGCGGGTGTCAGGCAATTCAATTTCCGTCAGTTTTTCATGAGCTTCAACGCATACTGCCATCCGTGCCTACGGTCAACACTAACTTTCTGATCGGTGTTCCAGACACAAAATATAAAAAAGCATACATTTTCGTAAGAAGCAAGTATATGGCCCCCCTAAAAAAGAGACGGGAATATGAACGCTCATCCAAGTAATAAAGGTGCTTCCGCACATAATTCCAGGAAAGGTAAATATTCACGTGCCCGAAGTCTAGCCGTAGTCCCAACACTACACTTGATCCTAACTTACCTTCAGGCTAGCCTTAACTCTAGCATTAACCCGAATCTAAAACAAACCCTAACCATAAACCTTACCTTTTGTGCCTGGAATTGGGCGTAATAACACCCATATTGTGGGCGGTTCCTGTTTTCGTGTCCTATTTATGGGGTCATATAATTCATCCTTTCCGACATGTAGCTGACAGCAGCTGTCTGTCAACTTAAGTCCACAACCAAGTGGAATAGCTGACGAAATGGTGGCAGTAGGGATTTCTGCATTTCTCCCCTCCATTTGAGACAGTTCCGTTAGCTGTAGGACCGATTTTTCCTCTGCACTTACCTGCATACCCAGATCGCGACCATCGATCCGGACACTGTCCACCCTTCGCCCCACAACAGGGTGGGCGCAGGGAAGGTAACTTGTGCATGAATTAGTTTATAGTGATAGTAAACTTGTGCAGCATCAACCACACTCTGTCTTCCCTCATCCACCTGGGTCCGGTGTCAAACCACAGTCACGAAGACTGGAGGCGGGGTCAGGCACATGTGACTGATGCGGCGCGAGAATGCGTCTAGGCGTGCCATCCCGCCTCATCCATGTGTGTGCGTCCCCATAAAGGCCTGCTGTGTCCTGGTCTGGCCCACCGTGTCGACCCAGTGCCAAGTCCTGGTGGCCCGCCATGGGGGCAGAGTTGCCCGAGTAATGCGGTCGAGGCTATTGTGAAGTCGGCCAAATCAAATGTGAATGCCTGAACCGTACTCATGAATTTACGTAAAGAATCATGCTAGTCAATAATCCACCGTCTTTCGTGCCGCAAAAGCGGTGTGATAACTTTGCGTTCTTTTGGATGTGAGACAAGAGATCATTCCTGCGAAGTCAGCATAGAGGTGAATGTCCATTTAGAACCGATAATAATTCGCTGATTGTTAAAAAAGGAATTCAGATTTTCAAAGACCCATAAAACAAGGAAGATGCGGGTTTTATTGCTCTCGGTGGTCGTTTTCATCGCCTACTCAGAGGGAAAAATATACTTTTTATCTCCCAAAAAGTCACTTTTTTTCTGAAACTTAAAATTTTTTTCTAAAAGCTCCAAAGTGTAGCCACAAATTAAATAAGTCGCGACAACTTTATTTTAATAATTACCCGATTAAAGGCCTTAAGCGCTAAAATATAGACGACCTCGTCCACGGATTTTCAGAAGCTCCACCAAAAGTAGTCAATACAGTGACATTAATTGAAATGATGTGCATTACTCCATTGTTCCTGGCACTGGACACGGTAGAAAAATTGGGTCGCTCGACTTTATTGCCTTCCTCGGATAGCATCAAACTCTGCTGGTGTTAGCGGAATGGACGTTGCATCCTGTTGCACTTCCTGCAAGTCAGGCAGCGATGGCTTCTTCTTACCCCTGGTTGTGGTAACCCCAGTGTGACTGGTTCGCCGGCTCTGTCATCCACTGTGCTCACCCCAACATCAGACAACCGACCGACTCGGACGGTGGCCCGATTATGGGGTTGGGGGAGACAGTGAGGTCGACTGCTGAGCGCATTCTCCTCACTTTAAGCAATCTCACACGTTTGAAGCTATCATGGTGCGCTGAAAGCCCTGGCTTGGAAGGCTACCAGCTGACGGGATAATTCGGTCCCCCGGGCTGAGATTCAGCCTGCAGTGTTTCCTTTTTAATTTGGCCTTTGGGGCATTCCCACTCAACTGGGATTCGAACCGCCGTCCTATTTTTGATTGTTGGGTCCTTCTTTGTGATGGACCACTGTGCATGGGCCTGCGCCCTCTCCCATCTCCGGTCTTCTTCGCTCTGTGTTGACACCGGGTCTAGGTGGGAAGTGGAACAGAGAGCGAGGCAGATGTATCGCAAGTCACCGTCCTTGCACCATCATGCTGTGGAGTATGCGGAAGACATAGTCTGACTCGAATGTCGAACGAATACAAGGAAACGACTGCACATTGACAGCAGAGGCCAATGACGAGCTGCGCCCATTAAACATAATGGTTTGTCTGCATGTGATCGGAGGTAGACCTGCACCACTTTCCCTGTAGAACCATCGGATCAAGCCATTGCGTTACCCTCAATGCGAATACTTGTGTTAAATTATAGTGGTTTTTTGCAGGACTTTAAACAGAACTCTTTTTGACACGTTACTATGTAAATGAATTGTAATATACAGGAGGCATTACTCCTTAACTGATTCAAATAACTAGGCAATTTTTGGCCATATTTTTAGTATAAACATTGGCTGCTCTGTACTACCTAATGGGTGGTGGCTGCATATGCCCAAAGGGTATTATTATCAAAATGCTTTTCGCGATCTTAACCCCATTATCCCACACCTTGTCGTCCAGTTGTTTTATGTGACAAAAGTTGGCCTATGCTTTTAAAATTATCTTTAATGTGGTGAAAACCTAAATTTTGGTCCCAAAACGACACTTGTTTTGCCAACTGCCGAATTTCCAAACTACAAAATTGTGAATATTCGTGCTAGGCTCATTATATATCAGTTTGACTTTAGCAAGTGAAGGTCGGATAGGACAGACCGATTCCCTTTTAATTTTTCCTTTTTTCAGGGGCAAATTCTTTATGACATGTGTTTGAGATGGACTTTAACCACAGCTCCAACTGCCGGATTTAACTATTTTTATGCTTCCAATCAAGTTGTACTCAACCTTCTCGTTCACCATAGTCCTTGGTTCTGTTTCAGATTTGCTGATCTGGCGCTGCTCATGGTAAGTTCATAAAACCTCCAATCAGGTATAAGTCAAAACCTTCGTTTCACGATTTTTCTGCAGTCGCCTAGTGCAGCTGAAGTGGTTTGTTTTTGCCACCAGGAACCCGGGCCTTATAATTTAGACCCCTCCTTGAGTTTATGTAGTAAGTTCGAGCAAAATTCCAAAACTCTGACTTTCGAATAAGTTAATGCAAGCAAATATAAGAATAACGTCCAGGTCTTTATTTGGTCTTGCATAAAATTGACTAAGGCCCCTAAATCGGTCCTTATATTTCATCTTTATTTCTGATTAATTTCTTTAGGCTGCCAGCTTTGCAATCAGCAGGTGAATCAGCAACGTACAAAGTAGTTTTACTTTGACTGAAGCAGTGTTGCAAAACTTTGATGAAACGGGCGTCTTGCCTTTTATTAAATTATATTGAATGTTTATCCTTATATTCTACAAGGTCTGCAGCAGCAGGTCAATGTTAGGCTGGAGCAAGCATAAATAAGCCATAAATAGTCGGTATATCTATTTACCCTTATACTTTTCTGTCGCACTATTGTGGTTTGTTCATTTTACAGCCCGATAGATGATCCCTGAGCCACGGTTGCTGTTCCAGGCTTTTTGCTTTCGAAGCTCAACGATGAAGGGTGCGTCTATCTACCTTCCGATTTTAAATATTTACATATGCACAAAGAGGCATATGCAGAAGTAATTCTACACTATGAGATTAAAAGACCACTCTCTCAAAAAACGACTGCCTTCAGCAGTCTGCTAAACCGAGCAAAAGCACATTGCTCTGATGAGGAAAGCTACCAAGTCGAGCCAAATTACCTGTTTGATTTATTTTCCCAAAATTTTTACCCTAAAGATTTTTCACATCAATGCATGAAGGGACAAAAGTCAAAAGAAAAGGAGCTAGGTAGCTCCAATCAGGCACCTAAAACAAATACATGATGAATCCTTCCTTATATTAGAAATGTGGCTGAACTTGTTGAAAGACACTTGCGGAAGCACAAAATAAAAGTGGCACACAAACCGAAGACTACTTTATACACTCAGCTTGTACACCCTAAGGGTAGGGTTGGTGATCTTGATAGGAAAGAAGTCATCTACAAGGTCCTGTGCGATGCCCGTACTGCTATTTATTGAGGCCAAATTGGAAAATCTGCCTCTACACGCATTCACGAGCATCAGCTTGCGGCCAAGAGGCGTGACCTTCTGTCCCAAGTGGCCATGCACACCCTCGATACAGGGAACACTTTCGCCTGGGACAAAGTTCGCATCGTCGGAGCCTGCATCGCCAAGAAAGGTCGAGAGATTCTTGAGACCATGCACTCCGGTGAATCATACATAAACTGGCACCTCGAGTTAGATATAGTGTACAAAAATTTCAAGAAAAAATGGAAGACACTACACCCAATTAACAAAAACTGACACACCGCGGCTTCTTACTAGCGCAAACATGAAATGAGTATCGATTATTAAGCGCTTCTGAAATTTAAATGGTTTTTTGTACATTTACTCTAGTCTGACAACGACCTGGGGAACCAGCGTCGAAAATTTACCAATAAAGTTTCATATTTTGTCCTAAATAACCTATTCACCTTCTAATTATATTTCTTGGGATGCCGATCCTCCAAGGCACAACGGGACGAGTGAGTCCTGTAATCGATCGGTGAGCGTCTAACTACCACACACACGGCAGTTCGAACTTCGATTTCGACGATGTCCACCGTATGCTCCATGGAAGGGTGGAGCAGGGACGGTGACTTGCGCGTGAATTAGTTTTAAGTGATAGTAGCCTTGCGCTGCAGCTACCGCACTCTCTACTCCTCCCCCACCTGAGCCCGGTGTCAAGACAGAGTCAAGAAGACCGGAGATGGGAGAGGGCGCAGGTGGCTGGCGCGGCCGGAGCCGCCCCTGGGCGTGCCACCACACCTGGCTCGGATCCCACGGAGTGGGAGTGCCATAAAGGCCACATTAAGAAGGAGCCATTGCAACCTGACTCTCAGGCCGCCAGTCAGCCACTCCACACAAAACACATTGGGCTGACCACGCGGTCCGAGTTATCCCGTCAGTTGGCAACCTTCCAAGCCACGGCTTTTAGCGCACCGTGATAGTTTCAAGCGCGTCAGATTGTTTATAGTGAGGAAAATACGCTGAGCCCTCGACCTCACTCTCTCCCCCACCCCCACAATCAGACCACTGTCCGAGCCGGTCAGTTGTCTGATGCGGAAGCAGGCGCAGCTGCTGGTGACCTCGTCTACGTGTACTACGTACACGACCTGGCCCCCCAAACACAAGCACCAGGATTTCACACAAAGGGGGTTTGACCGGCTTACATCTCACATGTGTGAGATAGCCAGAGGTCACGTTAAGAAGGAGCCATCGCAGCCTGACTCTCAGACCACCAGTCAGCCACTCCACACAACACACATTGGACTAACTGCGAGGTCTGAGTGTAATTGTCAGTTGGCTACCTTCCAACCGCGGCACTCAACGTTAACGCACTCTCTTCCCCTCCCCCACCTGAGCCCGGTCTAATGACACAGTCAAGAAGACCGGAGATGGGAGAGGGCACAGGTGGCTGGCGCGGCCGGAGCCGCCCTAGGCGTGCCACCACACCTGGCTCGGATCCCACGGAGTGGAGTGCCATAAAGACCACATTAAGAAGGAGCCATTGCAACCTGACTCTCAGGCCGCCAGTCAGCCACTCCACACAAAACACACATTGGGCTGACCACGCGGTCCGAGTTATCCCGTCAGTTGGCAACCTTCCAAGCCACGGATTTTAGCGCACCGTGATAGTTTCAAGCGCGTCAGATTGTTTATAGTGAGGGAAATACGCTGAGCTCTCGACCTCACTCTCTCCCCCACCCCCACAATCAGACCACTGTCCGAGCCGGTCAATTGTCTCATGCGGAAGCGGGCGCAGCTGCTGGTGACCTCGTCTACGTGTGGCAGTTCGACCATCGATTTCGACGAGGTCCACCGTATGCTCCACACCAGGTGGTGCGGGGACGGTGACTTGCACGTGAATTAGTTTTAAGTGATAGTAGCCTAGCGCTGCAGCTACCGCACTCACTCCTCCTCCCCCACCTGAGGCCGGTGTCAAGACAGAGTCAAGAAGACCGGAGATGGGAGAGGGCGCAGGTAGCTGGCGCGGCCGGAGCCGCCCCTGGGCGTGCCACCACACCTGGCTCGGATCCCACGGAGTGGGAGTGCCATAAAGGCCACATTAAGAAGGAGCCATTGCAGCCTGACTCTCAGTCCGCCAGTCAGCCACTCCACACAAAACACACATTGGGCTGACCACGTGGTCCGAGTTATCCCGTCAGTTGGCAACCTTCCAAGCCACGGCTTTTAGCGCACCGTGATAGTTTCAAGCGCGTCAGATTGTTTATAGTGAGGAAAATACGCTGAGCTCTCGACCTCACTCTCTCCCCACCCCACAATCAAACCACTGTCCGAGCCGGTCAGTTGTCCGATGCGGAAGCAGGCGCAGCTGCTGGTGACCTCGTCTACGTGTACTACGTACACGACCTGGCCCCCAAACACAAGCACCAGGATTTCACACAACAGGGGGTTGAACGGCTTACATCTCACATGTGTAAGATAGCCAGAGGTCACGTTAAGAAGGAGCCATCGCAGCCTGACTCTCAGACCACCAGTCAGCCACTCCACACAACGCACATTGGACTAACTGCGAGGTCTGAGTGTAATTGTCAGTTGGCAACCTTCCAACCGCGGCACTCAACGTTAACGCACTCTCTTCTCCTCCCCACCTGAGCCCGGTCTCATGACACAGTCAAAGAAGACCGGAGATGGGAAGAGAGCGCAGGTGGCTGGCGCGGCCGGAGCCGCCCTGGGCGATGCCACCACACCTGGCTCGGATCCCACAGAGTGGGGAGTGCCATAAAGGCCACATTAAGAAGGAGCCATTGCAACCTGACTCTCAGTCCGCCAGTCAGCCACTCCACACAAAACACACATTGGGCTGACCACGCGGTCCGAGTTATCCCGTCAGTTGGCAACTTTCCAAGCCACGACTTTTAGCGCACCGGGATAGTTTCAAGCGCGTCAGATTGTTTATAGTGAGGAATATGCGCTGAGCTGTCGACCTCACTCTCTCCCCCAGCCCCACAGTCAGACTACTGTCCGAGCCGGTCAGTTGCCTGATGTGGGAGTGAGCGCATTGGCTGACGGATCGGCGTACCCGTTTTCGCGCGCCACAGCACGACCTGGCCCCCATAACGCACACACCAGGATTCACAAACTCAGGGGATATGGAGCAGCCATCGCCGTCTGACTCCCAGTCCACTGGTCAGCCACTCGACACACACAGCACATACACTGAGCCGACGGCGTGGTCTGGTGGAAGCGTCAGATTGGCAGACTTCCCAGCGACGGTTTCTAGGAAACCGTGATATACTCTGGTAAATGGTGATTGTAAGTGTGTTGTCGATGTATTGGTGTAGGTATTGTGTGCTGATGTAGCTTAGCCTCCGGTGGTTTACCGGAGGTTGTCGTGGAGGCGCATGTGTCCTAATAGGCCCATGCGGTGTGTAAATGTGCGGGAGCAGTGAGGGGCAGTGAAGGCGGGCGCGTCGACTCTATGTCGGAGCCCCAGGCACTGGTTCACCAGCCTCCGTGCGATGGATTCGCAGGTGACCGACCAGGCCGATGCGTGAGTTGAAGTTGCGGGCGCAGTGTGGGCAGGAGAAATCGGTAGAGGCTGGGGGGATGTCATTCATGGTAGTGGGGGTATCAGGGGCGCTAAGAATGGCAGGAGCGGAGGGTGCGCATGGTGTATCGGTGTTGTCGGCATTTTGGTGTATTCCGCTGTCATGGATGCGCATGTGACCGAATAGGCCCATGCGATGAGTGAATGCGCGAGGACAGTGAGGGCAGTGGAGGCGATTATCTCTGCTGTGTGATGGTGTTCCAGGCACTGGCTCACCGGTCTCTATACGATGTATTCGCAAGTGACCGACCAGGCCGATGCGTGAGGTGAATGTGCGGTCGCATTGAGTACAGCTTAGAAGAGATTCCCCATTGCTGATGGTGGTGGTGGTGGAGGTAGTGAAGGCGAAGGCGGTGGTGGTTGCGGTGTAGGGGGTAGCAGACGATGAGTAGATGGATGTGGTCTCTATGATGGTGGGAGTAATGGAATTGATTCCAGGAGTGAGGGTGGGAGAGTCAGAAGGTGGGTTGGCCGAATTTGACATAGAAATTGAAATTGTCGGATTGTTGGTGCATTGCGTCCGAAGATGTCCAACCAGGCCGATTCGCGCGCGGAAGATGCGTTGACAGCGCGGGCATGTTGGCAGGGCCTGGGCATTGGCGGTGTTGGTCCGGGGCGCTGGTGACTTTTGTGCCGCTCTTTTGGCCTTGGCGGCGGCAATCCGGTTGGCCTCATAGATTGCTGAACCAGTCTTCACTGATCTTCTCCATGCCGGTCTATCCTGGGCGAGGTCCTCCCAGGTCACCGAGTTGATTTGCAGTTGCTTCAGCGATTTCTTCAAAGTGTCCTTGTAGCGTCGTTTTTGACCTCCCTGCCGGCGAGAACCCGTAGCGACATCTCCGTAGAAAAGTCGTTTGGGTAGTCGCTCGTCGTCCATTCTTACCAGGTGGCCGCTTCATTGCAGTTGCACTTGCCTCAGCATGGCATGGATGCTGAGGATTTCGGTCCGCTCCAGGACTTCCGTGTCCGGTATCCTGTCTTGCCATCTCAGCTTCAGTATTCTGCGGAGGCAGCTGAGATGAAAGTGATTCAGCTTCCTGGCTTGGTTCGAGTAGACGGTCCAGGTTTCCGCTCCGTAAAGGAGTGTCGCCAAGACGACGGCCTTGTACATCTTCACTTTCGTGTTCAGGTGAATACCGTGGCGATTTCACACGGAGGCCTGCAGCCGGCCGAAGGCCTGACTAGCTTTAGAGATCCGTTGGGCAACCTCGTCATCGATTCTCGTGTTGCGCGACATCGTGCTTCCTAGATAAGCGAAGGTTTCCACGTTTTTGAATTGAGCACAGTTGACATTGATTCAAGGAGCACTGTATTCCGCGCTGGGTGGCGGCTCGGGCATGACAACCGTTTTGGCTGTACTGATTGTTAATCCAACATCGGCGCAGCCTTCAGCGAAGAGGTCCATGCTCCTTTGCATGTCCTCCTCCGTCACGGTGTTAAGGGCGCAGTCGTCCGCGAAGAGCAAGTCATGGACTGTAGTCGTAGACACGCGCGTTGGAGCCTGCATACGCCGACTGTTGAGAAGGTGACCGTCAGTTCTGTAGGCGATGCGGATACCAGGCTGCTCATCACGGTAGGCGTCCATCAGCATAGCCGAGAACATGAGATCAGGCGATCATTGATACCCTGCGGCAGACAGGGCAGACGTCCCACGATGTCGTTACGGATGGCAAAGGCAACACCAGCGTCGCATCGCTCTGCCTTTGACCGGCCGCTACAGAAGAAAGTGAGCCGGCCCCACCTCCTCCAGCTGACCCTGCTCCGAGAATCGAGTCTCGCTGAGAGCAGCAATGTCCACCTTGTAGTGCGCCAGTTCCCGAGCGACTAGCGCCGTCCTCCGTTCCGGCCGGTTGCTCCTAGGATTGTCTAAAAGGGAACGAACACTCCAGGCTGCTAGTGTGAGTGGACTCACCCGAGCAGCCTGGAGAGTATGGCGAGGGGAATGGGGACGGGGGGTATTGTTGTTTGTTTGAGTTTTACGACCGCGTAGTTTGTGATTTGCGAGCCGCGGCCGGCTGCAGAAGACGTGAGACCCAGCAATTTTGTAGGGCACATTTTCTAGCCCTCTCCTCCGCGAGGAGGCAAGCAGTGCTATCCCTAAATAGGGCTGCTCGGACATCCCAGACGGCTGCCGAACTCCACTATGTGTCACGGATTTGTTTTAGTGGGAGAATGACCTGAGTTAGTCTGGGCCGCCTACGGGGTTGCTGTCGCCCCACCGTAGGACTTTTTGAGAGGGGGGAGGTGGGAAGTTCGGGAGTCAGACATACCGGGTGTGGGAGGCACACACAACACCGGAGACACACACACACACAGTTGGCTGTCAAGAGACGAGACCACCTGTCTCAAGTTGCCGTGCATACACTAGAAACTGGGCACAAATTTGCCTGGGATAAAACGCGTATTGTTGGCTTCTGCCCATCGAAAAGAGGCCGGGAATTCTTAGAGGCCATTCATTCTGATGACTCGTGCATTAATCGGCACATCGAATTGGATGCCATGTACAATAATCTCAAAGACAAGTGGAAAAGGCGGTAGCCAATCATTTTGAGATGTTCATCAAAAATGACAGCTATTGGCAGGACTGATTCAGCAATATCGATTTTCCAACATGTTTTAAATTTTAACTGTTTTTTGCACATTTACCACAAGTCTGACGACGACCTGGGGAACCAGAGTCGAAAATTTACACAATAAAGTTACTCATTGTTTCAAGACCTAGAATTTCGAAATACTTCTATATATATATATCAGTATACATTTCGAAATAAGAATATGGGAGTCATGAGTAGCTCGATACTGTGGAAGCGAAACACGTGTCTGGGCTTTTAGTTAGTACCTATGTCGGCAGTACGGTATAATATATCTGCCATATACTATTCATACTACTTGTAGTACTACTTGTTTGTAGAATGGGCATTACGTGGTTATTCCACAGTGGTTGATTGTCTTAGACCCAAATGTTCATTGAAATTTCGGGTTTGACCCTAAAAAGTCATGTCTGAATCATCTGACTCCATGTCCTGCACTTAATAATTTCAGAAATTATTTCCTTGATTATTCTCTGGAGTCCATATACCAGAAACCGCATAGAGAACGCTGGGGGACGCACTGAGGAGCCGAACCCCTCGTTGCTGCGTCACGCAGCAGCAGAAACATCGGCGAAAACACGTGTCTGGGCTTTTAGCTAGTACCTATGTCGGAAGTACGGTATAATATATGTGCCATATATATATATATATATATATATATATATATATATATATATCGGGTAAATAATTTCTGAAATTATTAAGTGCAGGTACGGTATAACGTCTTTGTCATATATATATATATATATACTGAAAATGAAATTTCTGCATTTTTAACCGTCAATCTCCGACCATACCTAGCTCCACATTCGGATAGCCCTAGGTTCGAACTTCAGTTCCTCGGTCCTTGAGCATTGCATCAAACAAATACAGACCCCTTTTGCTATTGGTGGTAATAGTTAATATTACTTGGTTTGGAAGCCTTACACGTCGAGTGATTTAGTACGAGAAACGTGGTAACGGGATCATGGCTTAGTGGTCAAGCTTTTGAATAACACTCAGCAAGCAAAGGTTCGATGACTGAACTCCAGTTATTCAAACTTGCATGTGGGACATGGTTGGCCGATGAGGGTTAACAAGCTGGAAGCCGCAGTCGCAGTCTATTCTTTTCTGGTAAATATAACGCGTTTTTTGTGGGGCTTTGTGCCTGCCTGCGAGGGTTCCGAACCGCACTTTAAGATAAAAGGAGGAAATATGTTTTCCAAGCTTATTTGCATGAAAAAAGGAGGTTCTTCAGGATATGTAGCTGTACATATCAGATATCATTTTGTTGACGAAAACCAGTTGTCAGAAGGAATGAATAAAGATCATGAAGTTTTTTCTGTCCTTACTTTGAGGTAACGACGGGCTTTAAGTATGCTAATCGTAAACCATCAATATAAATTTTTCAGCTTTTTCAGGCTTTATAAAGATTTGCAACCCTATATCGCTTTCTTTTATAAACAAAAATCGAAATATGATTCTAAACTAAAAGCCCCATTATAAGCTTTCGATTATTAGTTAATCCATTTTTAAGATAAAAACCGGACTGGAAAGACACTAATTGAGCGTTAAAACCTCATTTGCAGTAGAAAGGCTTAATTCGTGTGGAAACTACCCTTAGTGCAAAATTGTATAGGTGCGCGAAACAACAAACGGAAACCAGTTTTAACTGATTTTTCGAAGCTGTTATTTAAACAAACTAATTAATAAACCACCAATAAATCAATTCTCTTCTTAATTATCTGTTTTTTCAATACATGGTGCAAGGTAACTTTACATTCTGCAACAGGAATAACTGTAACTTCTCAAATATGCTATTTTATCTGATAATAATTAACATCCAAAATTTTAAGTCCTTATAACCTTGTCAAGCATAAGTTGCTAGATGGAAAACTTGGACCATCGGACACTATTTTAACCACAATTATTCAGGTTTCCTAACAGACACCCCACGGGTGGCTAAAGTGTAGTGTAGATGAACAATGTTGAAACAAACAAGGGGGACTGCAATGGCCATTGCTGACAACTTTGCCGTCATCAGTCGGTTATAACCAAATTAAGGTGGTGCCCCACCCGAGGCTTGAACCCATGAGCCGTTGATCAGATGTCCAACGCTCTGATCCTTGAACCACGGGCTCATTGTCTCGCATGTTGAAATCGGGAATATTGAAATTCGTTTATGAAGGTTTTACAAATCACGATTGGAACTCACTCGTTCCGTTCTGCCTTGAGGTTCACTTCGAGCCCCGTCAGCAGCCGCACAGCGGCTAGTAGTAGTTGATACCAGGATCAAAAAATCACACTTATTAAAATCTTGAAATATATTTCGTGTTCCAAAGCATGTGACAGTTGCCTTATGGCTATTGTTTGCCTTTGAAGTGTCGAAAACCTGCATCAAATACAGTCAGCTGGAATGCTCGTAGCAGAGCCTGAATTGGAAATAGAAAACAGATTTCTAAAAAGTTTTCTTCACACTCAATTCTCTCTCTTCAGTGGTTTGAGTGAACTAAACACACTCGAGGGATTGGATTCAGGTGGCAGTCTGAGATGGTAACAACCTCTTGGCAACATATTGCCAGTACATTTTGTGGTGTGAGAACATTGCTTCTCAGTGCGAATCATCATTTCAAACACTAGCCATTTATACCTAGTTACTGCTACACAGTAAGCAAGTACTTCTCCTAAAGGGTGCAACATCCAGTTTCTCTGTGGAATTAGAGTTGCGGAGGAAGTCAGGTGCCTGCTTGCTAGAAGTTAGCAGCGGCTCTGGATTGAGCAAAATACCCTACGTAGCTAACGCTCTTTTAATTACTGAAATTGAAGTTATGTACTGCTTGCTTCTTCTTGTTCTTCCTCCTCTGTCTAAGGGTAAGGAATTCAAATTCAAAAGGCTCCACAGGCATGAAAACCTAATTGCCTAACGTATGCATGATCCGAAAACCCAATTACGGTCCCATTTTAAATACGTATTTTACCAGATATTTTTTCAGAGTCCACACTTCAGTTCGATCGTCGTAATCCGACTATGCCCATAGTAGGCTCCACAGAAGGGTGAGGCCGGGACGGTTTCTTGTGCGCAAATTAGTTTTAATGGATAGTAGACTTTGACTGCACCTCCCGCACTCTCTTCTCTTACTCGCCTGTGCCCAGCGTCAAGACATAGTCAAGAAGACCAGAGGCGGGGTCGAGCGCATATGAAGCGTCTCCCTCGGAGTGGGAGAATAGGGTGCCCATGTTGGGCACGCGCAGCCCCCATGTTCGGCATGTGTTATGGGACCGCATCCCCGAATCCTAACGCCTGCCGCACCCTGATTTGGCCCCCGTGTTGGTCCAGCGCATCTATCAGGCGGCCCGTTCATTTAGCAGCACTGGCCACACAGTTACAAAAACACGACAGTTTTGGGGGGGGTGTGGTTGTACTTGCGTGACTGATTATATACCCGCTTGAAGTGCGTAATACAGACGCTATTACGTGACCATTGCATACTTAAGCATTCACTTTCACTTTGTTTGTCAGGTCCACGAATTGTGAATTTTTGTAAATTAGGAACCACTAGAGTTACAGTGCAGTGAAGATGCCCCTTTAAAGGAAATTTCGCGGTATTTTTTGTTCATATAAAGGTCTCATGGCTAACCATTTCTAGAGCTATGGCTGTTGGTATAATGACAATATTTTCCCACTTTCGGAAGGCTAGATTTATTAAGAGCGTCAACAAACGAGACTGTGTGAATGTGTCAGAATTGTTACACATGGATCATATATCAGTTTGTACCCCCTGCGTATGGATACATGCTAGACTGAAATCTATAATCCCACATCACACATGCGAATACATGAACAGACTGACAGTTACATGTGGGAACTATCTGGAATCAGCTGAAGTTTCAAGGGTTAATAAAACACCTGCATTAACTACGTTGTTAAACCTTTGGGCTCAGCGAGGTCTCTAAAAATGTTTCGGAATATCGTAGGCCAACGATTTTTCAGGTGGTGTCGGGGAGACTCTCTACTTCCTATTGATCATAACAACTGAAGGATTCTTAGACTAGAGATATTAATAATGCAAGTAAGGTATAGTTGTTGCTAGCTCACCACTAAAACTGGTCTTCACTTATAATGCATGATGAAAAGCTTTACTCTGCAAAAAAATTGCGAACAGCACTGACCATTTCAAAAGCACAATGCCGCAGAACACCTTGCCTCATTGAAATTCGGGTGGTGTTTATGTTTGATTAACTTTTAATATTATCCAGACTGTGATTTATTAGCATTGCAAAACATAGCATTTAGTGTCAACTAGCAACAGTTAACTGGAATACTGTCATGTTTTGCTCATCAGAAAGATACCGAAGATATCCCCAACAGTAACATTTCGATTGTGTAACCTCGTTGTTGCCCTAGGCAACGTCAAGGACCCTGCGACCAACTAGGATAATAGCCCTGCCTTGACAGACAAATTTCCTGTAGTCTGTGCTGCTCGAAAATAATGAGAAAAACGACAGAGCACCATGCTTAACCCTTGTAGGTTGATATGGTTTGACTGAAGCCACACAAGCCATCAAGCCGAAACACAAAAAAACATTTTTTTAAATAGACAGGACAGTTATCTTTTTTAGATACTCTGGAGTTTACTGCTGGCTAAAGTTTGAATTCCTTTCTTGATAAATTTGTTTCTGAAGGTATCGGAATTTAAATATCCCACAGAAATGGCTCTCTGAAGAAAAAGGCTCAAAGCCCTATAATTTGGGTTTCTCTGTTAGTCCTGCTCAAAGGAAAGTACCTGTAGTTTATCTCGTTGATATAAAGAGTTCTGTTCTAAGATTAATGGGGGAACTTCAGAAGATGCCTGCAGAATTTCGGTAAATTATTACTCGGAAGGGAGTACCACGTTCACTCAGAAGGCCGTACCATACCACATGATTAATTCATTTGAACTGTAGTCGGGACACCAGTCTGAAATGAAGGTACCGAGGGCAACAGATAGCAACCTTTCTGATCATCTGCTCTTAGCGACATTTCATTAACCCTTTGTGATACTGCCCACCAAAATATCGCTACATTGCAGGCCTTCGTGTGGGATGACGGGACTGGTGACTGAAAGACTGGACACGGTTTACGAGTGTCAGTCAGGAAAGGTATCAAATAAGAAAGAACTATTTAGCCTAACTTTTTTTCTGTTGACTGTGCTTCAGTGCAAATCTAATGCAGGAAGTTTGCGCCAAATGTATGCACGAGAAAGGGGCTTGGCACGTAGAGGCAGCTCATAATTTTTTAACACCGGTTTCTCGCTTTTAGGTATTTTACTGTATTCAAAGGGAATCCACCAAAGTTTTTTTCAAAAAACATTAATCAAGCCCATCCAGAGTAACAACAGTTGGTCAGACAGCCGAAACTCGCTGAGCCGATTCCATACACGCTGAAGTTCTATAGCGTCTAATTGCAGGTAGGAGATGGAAGAAGCTGCAAGATAATGTAAACCATAAATCATTGCCTTGGGTAAAGCATTTGTATACCAACTTTGTCCGCATCAGGAGGTTTCGGGGTTCTGCAGCGAGGGCTTCCTGAGTTTGCGGAACCTATAAGCGCTGCGGTCGTCGTCTTGTCAAATCTTCCCCACTCGTTAGGATGAGTGGTTGGTTGAAGTTCACCTGCGCTCTGATTGGCTTAAACAATTCCTTCTGTTAATTGGCTCAAGTGGGTTTTCTGCCTAAAGGCTGATTGCGTCAGCGGTAATACGTCATTGTGGCGTTCACATTTGAGCTTTCCTCCTCCCATTGCGTATACGACGCTGTTCGTAATAATATCCTGAGTGGACGCAATTGATCAAAATTATTTCTTCAGCCACACTTTGGAAGACAGAGCCTTTCTAAACCCTTCGGCCTTATGGAATTTTAACTAAGCACAGCTTATGATTTCAAAGACTCGTGACCAGTGGCGAGGCAGTCTTCTTAAAAAGTAAGTCCGGTTTTGTATTTTTAATCACCCTTTTTGTCTCGTGTTATTTTTCTTGACATTTGTGAAGGTAACTGGATCGTTATCGTGTTTTTTTGATGTAATTTTCCTTCCCTAAAATTTCGTGTGCAATCACAACACTGGACTTCTCGGTGAAATTCAAAACTGACAGCAGTACTGCTATGCATATTCTTTGCGCATGTTTACGAGATTAGCTTGTGGTCACACCTGAACATCGGAATCATAACTTGGTTGAAAACTTCCGACAGTAACTCTAGTTCGAGGAGACGTTAATTTTTAATTCAGCCTTTGTTCTGCAGCGCTGATATTCCGCTGGTTTTGTTGTTGTTCTATGGCACACCCAGACAGTTGATAATTTTCGTGGGTAGAATAGCTCCCTTTTACTATCAGTCCTATCAATTCTGGTTTTAACCGAATTTTTTTTTCTTTGGGACGGCATGCTTGTGGATGCGGGTATTTACCATCGTTGCGTCGAAAACCCTGAGTTTCTCTTAGCTGCCCACCGCCATTTTTCCTCATTTGAGAATTTATCCGGTATACTCAAACAACGGAAGCAGCAAAACAGCCGCCCTGTTTTAAACGTAAATGAGATTTGTGCCGGTAAGGAGTTTGGTTTAAGGTTTGATTGACGGGCCGTGTTCTCACTGTTTCTGGCTGTTTGCGGTAGACTCCACACATTAGAATGTCGAGAAGTAGCGAACGCTTACATGCCCCACTGGTAAGACACGGGGACAAGAACCACAATTAATACAGGTTGAGCTAAATTCCAAGTAAATTACGGTTAAGGTTACGGTTTGGCTCAGGATTAATGCGAGGTTTATGAAACAGGAATATTTACCCTTCCTAGAACTTAGCCCAAAACCACCTGTGCTATAGGCGTATTCCTATTGCTGTGTCCTGTCGAGGGGAGGGGATGTAATTCTAACCGGTCTGGGTTCAAAAGATTTCACTGTTTGAACCCTGCTTCATTTTTAGGAGCTGGTGCATCCTCTTTCCATCCTACTCATCAGAGTTGGTTCAGGCCCTAACCAACCCAAAACTCGAAATTCCTTCCTTTATCATGCCTGTCCTGTGGCAGCTCCTGCCTGGTGTAAGCAGAGACCAAAACAGATTGCCAGTCTAACATCGAAAGCTCGGCTCGTAATTTTACGCTAACTGGGTAATTCAGTTGACAATAAAAGACCAGATGAATGCACCAGAAGTTCTGGAGAGGAAGAGGGGGATGGTACTCGGGTTGTGTCCGGGCATAAAACTGTTCAGCGTCCTCGAACAGCGGGACCGAATCGCGTTTTCGGGGAGTAGGATTGCAAGGGACTTTCTTTCGAAGCTCCTCCGCCCCACCTCCTCCCGGTTCTTCGCATAATAGGTCACAAAGTGAGTTTTCAGACAAGAGCGTTTTGGCCGCGTTTGCTTATACGCGTGAGTGCATACGTGAGTGACCATCCGCGTATGCACACCGTTAGACAACTCTAGCTAGATTTGCAACGACGGCGACTGGGGAGGCTGACCATCAGCCAATTCTATTGACTGCCGTTTCGGAGATGATAAAGGAGCCCCTTGCATGTAGGTAATCATTTCCGCGACATTTCTTTGTACAGGGACACCAATTCAGTTCCTCTTCTCCGCCTTTGCTACTGGTTATTGGTTAGTTTTCTTCCACGGTCCGAAGCGTACACCCCCCAGAGAGTTTTCTTGTTTAAAATTTATCTCAGTCCATGAAAGTGTTTTTCTGAAGTGTTTGGGACTGGAGCACTTACTTCCGAAGTACTTACCAGAGATAACCCTTGAGTATTGAGGAAGTTGGACCCGGAGGACAAGTTAAAGCACGTTCAGGATCATTATGATTGCAATGTCACCGTTCCGTAACACTCTTTCCAACTAACGGTTGCGCTATCCGAGCATAGATTTAAATCGGATACTACCAGTACTTTTAATAACCGCCTTCCGTTTGCGCTGCCTGGCTGTAAGTCAGTTCATAAGTTAACCTCATTTAATCACTCTATCACATATTTACTGAGTTTGTTTTAGACTGTTACTTGAACCAACACTTGGTACTTGTTCCACTAGACTGGTGTGGCATTTCCTCTCCTATCTGAAATGTTTGCCTTCCAGAGGCGATTCTTTTGAGGGGCGTAGCTGGTTGGCGCATCTCAGCCGATATGCACGCCGCCGTGTAGACCGTTTCTAGGCGGCGCTCCATTCTTTTCGTTTTTTCATTTTCAGTAAATGTTGACGTGAAAAATGCATTTATTTATTTCTAAATAAAAGAATGTGATCACGCCTGGAGTGAATGCTGCCGTTTAAATCGGTCAAATGATTTCATAATTTACTGTTGACTGACACGTTGAGTAGCATCCCAAATTCGCGGTCGAAGTCTGTGGGCGCAGCACTTTGAAGCCCGCAAAGTGGTTAGCTTTTTAGTAAACCTAACCAGAGTACTTCATTATGCCAGCCCAAAACCCTCACGAGGCAGCTTTAACTGCACCTTTATATGCTAACTATGAAACCACAGAGGTTGTTCGTTTTAACTAACCAACATCAAAAGCTCTTTTTGGGAGGAAATGCTGTGGTGCGCGTGAGAGTAAATTTTTTCCAATATCTTGAACTTAACCCTTCACTGCCACGATCGGCACCAAATTCAAAGAAACATTTTACGACCCAAGCCAAGCACTATGAGGTCATCTCTATGTCCATCCGCCTCCGAGGTCGGAGCTCGATGGTTCATGTGCTTCGTCTCTCTCTCTCTCACACGCACGCACGCACACACACACACGCTAGCAATAAACTCGCAGGTTAATCGGCATGGCTGGCGGATTGGCGTGCGAAGGCTGACAGAGAATGCGATTTTTCGGGATAGGTCGGTAATACTATTGCGGAGGGCAGATATATACATTTGTGAGGACGAAAGCAGGAGCACTCAGCGTGAAGAATATACTATCAGAGTTCCAGAGCGCTCTTTGTGGCCTATTTTATCGGCTTGGGCTCTTCGTATTTTAATTCGTTTCGTTTTTATGATCAGTTACAACTGTGGATACTGTTTTCGCTGTTATCTATCCCGTTAAAATGACTACAATGTGACAGTCCTCTATTTCGATCCATCGTAAAATCAAGTCTCCTTATTAGTTCCGCCGCCTGTTGAAAGTGGGATGCGAATATGAACTGAATTTTTTTCTGCTACGTACGGATGCATAGGTTTACTTACGCTTGACGTCCACAACGCCACCACTGTCATCAATGAAAATTCTCCGTTGAGCAACACACCCTCACAGTGATGTGATTAACACTCACCTATTTGTGTTCTACGGATGTCACTTCAATAGTATCGTTTTTTCATTCCGCAAGCACAGCAAAACGGACCGCATCCCGGAGGCTATTTATGCGCCTAAATCGCCCCGTGATTTGTTTTTCGAAATTGAATCCCTGACTGCCAAAAAGTGAACAATAAAAAGGACATTTTGGTGTGAAACCACTTGGACAATGACAGTTATTCCGCAAAAACAACTTGTATGTTTGCCTAGGAACAGCAATCTGCAGTCATTAATGACCAGCTGAGAACGAATTGTTGATACTTACAAAATCCGAGCCAAGGCTGGAGACAAAACTAAGGTCATCATCCTATTCTAAGCGCATTTATTACTGAATATCTTGATCGTCCTGCAGAACTGAAGATTCGCATCTATCGCTTGCCTACGGCCGCTGTTGCCGCGTTTTCTTCAATTCTTTTTGCATCAGTTTACTTCCGCCGCTTAGCAGAGATTTCTTATTTTGATTTTGCTTCCGCTTATAAACCTCCCAGCTTTTTAGAACTGATGCATGGTCAAGGTTTATAAAATAAACAAGTTTAATTACCTATGCTACTTCTATCTGCGCATACGAATCGGCAATTACCGCAAGCGGCCTTATTTTATTTCAGTCATTTAATTCAACTGCACTGATAATTCCACTTAGATTTAACGCGAACACCATGCGCCATTTTTAAATTAGGAGGAGTCGAATGAATCATTCGAGCTCTTGGATAGGAGAACTGACAAGGAAGAAGGAAACCTGATATCTAATATCTGCTTAATGTGCGGTCAAGCCAGCCGATTATCTGCTTGCTCTGTATTCTACTTTCGCGGGTCCGAAATGGTTACTCCGTTTTTCGCGGATGCGAGAACAATATTTTATCAAATTAGTCTTCGGAATCAGTCATGGCGAACGCAGCACGATGCAATATAACTATTTCTCGTGGCCTACTGCATATGCATAATGAATTGATTACTTAGCTATACTCAAACTACCGTAGAGTAACACGGAGTAGGGTTCTTAACACACAGTTCTTAACGTGTTGAACCAGATTCTACTGGTCATATAGAAACATTACGTTTTATCCTGAACTTTAAACACTTACTCGTATACTTGGGTGTTTTGATCTGAGTCGCCTATGACAGTCTCTTACACCAGATAAATAGACGTTGTTAACATCTATCTTTGCCCGTGGGGTATTTGTATGTGACGATGGGGAGACCCTAGAAAATAACAGCATCCACTGTCAAAGCATAGTTTGATGCAGGAGGAAAAAAGCCAAAGAAATTGCATGCAGGCTGCTACTGCTGTAGGGAACAACTGGGAAAGCAGGATATGTTTTCTACCGTGACGTTAGGAGGCATAGAAGGGTCTGGCACTACTGAGTGATAAAAGCTTCAATCTTCTAGGCGTAAAGGGTTGCTCGTATCATGGTTTAACAGTTAGCATGTGCTTCAACCATATTCTTCATGCCTGAAATCACTACGGTGCAGGTGGCGAAGCAGCAACTCATTAACTTAGGCAAACAACCCACCGTGGTTCACATAAAGATAACGAACATATCTAGCTTACGATCTAAACTTGCGAAAGGAGTCTACTGTATTGTGGAATTAAGGCAAAAGACGGAAGACATCCATTAACTCGAGACACTTTACCTCAGACAAATGTCATAAGTTACATCTCTCATGTTGCCTTGGACGACATTCAGATCGCTGGGCCGTGGAATGGTCCAAAGGTAGGAACACATTAACCTGAAGATAGGTAGCTGCTTTCTTATTCTCTCATGATAACGTAAAAGTTATTTTTTTCGAGGGTAGGAATGCCTTGTAATGGCTGCCTAAAGAGGACAAGGGGATAGGAAACGCCCCGCCCTCTTAAAAAGTTGGCCTTCGGGTAAATTTCAGGAGTAAGTATACCCGTGTCTTAACGCTAACACACCCTAAATTAGAATTAACCGGTATCCTTAATAGTAACCCTTACCTTAACATAAACCCTACAGTTAACGCGATAAAAACCTTAGCCCTAAACCTTATCATGACCCTAACCCCAACTCTGACCCTAACCCTCAACTTCATCCTAAACACAATTTCCCCGGAATTTGGCGCAGACCCACCTATATTATGAGCGGTTTCTATTCCCGTGTCTTGTTTGAGCGGCCATACAGGGCATCATTGCCCTTTCTAGCTATGGAAATAACCCAATTTCCACTTATGCTGCCCTTTCTAATCGCCTGTATGGACGAACTAGTAGATTTCGACGCTAGCACTGAACGTATAGGGACTGCTCAACGAAGGGAACTGCCCTTCCAGAGCCAAAAACATTCGACATTTTGACCTGTCCGATTCAAAAAATACCACTGGTCATTGAGGAAGGAAGCCATTTTAAGCGTGATCGCAGCCAACTCCCTTATTTTTCAGAAGGAAACTTGAAAGGATGCATATTTCGCGTAAGTTAATCCCTAGAACCTGCCAAGCGGTGTGGCGGTGACACTTTACTGGACTTCGTGCCTGCTCCATCAGTAGGTTGGCCTTGTTTGGCGGTAGATAATCGTGGAACTCGTATCTCAGTTCACGCCCGAACACCACATAAATCACCTATTTCTAGACATCGTTTAACCTACCTAGTTCACTGACCTACTGTTCGTCCCGACCTCTTCAGTCATTGTTCTTGTTTGGTCGTCCAACACTGGGAAAGCCCTCGGGCTACAATTCGTCTAGGTTCCTTAAGTGTCGTACAGATTGGTTGGCCAGTTGCCAACGTCGTGTTCGCTAGTTGGGAACTGGTTCTACACACCTGCTTAATCGACCGCGTCTTTATACCCCTCGATCCACTCGTGCGCTATTTCGCTCATGGCTCATTTATCTATTAGACTTACAGCCAACTGGAAAATATGATTTTGATCTAGATGGCAAGATAATGAGTCTCCTCGCCAACCAACCAATTTCTGCGTGCGCAACCGGGACATCAGTCTTCTCCAGCTGAACCGTACAACTTCAGAGGTAGGCAACGCACGAAACAGAGTAGATAAAATTCGATTTATCTGCTCACTCCAACCCGTATTATTTGCTCTACAACGTGGACACTGGTCACTGCATGTCGCACATATCTTGAAGTGGCTGATAATGTGTTCTGTGGCTCTGCAGATGCCTTTACTCTAAGATTATATTTGCCATCTTCTGGGTTCGGTATTCTCATTATAATCAGTTAATTACTTTCGGTGCTATCATACGCAACTGTTCCCAATGGTTTGGGACTTTATTAAACTACATAGAGTTAACCTTGGCACAGTGTAAGAGTCAGTCTCGTCAGAAACATCTATTTTTTAAAAATTTAAACAAAGAGACTTGTTTCGTCTATTTGTTAATGCCGGAGTTATGTCTTTGGTGTGGCTGCAATGCATACCCCAGCCTTCAAGAACCACAGGTTGAGGATGCATTCGGGTAGGTATTTAACTCGACTGGAGTTTGGTCGGTCAGCCTTCACTCGGAACATCTAATCTAACCATCAGATCATACGCAATCCGCCAATGAAGCCCAGGCTCATACAACTGGCTGACTTCGTTGGCTTTGCCAACCTCAACTATAGGATTTCACTGTCATCCAGAGACCGTGACAAGCGTAGACTGATGTGTGGTCCTACTCCCCCCCTCCCATCAACTTGCGTCTCCCCTCCTCTGTCTGCAGCACTCAGTGACAGCGCTGTCTGACGATGGAAATCACTTGTTGCCAGGCTATTCGCAACTCCTTGGGAGGGTAGGGCTTTGAGTGGTCCTGGTGGGAGTTGTGAGTTTTGGGACGACAACCTGACTACGGCCCGGCGAGTTTCTGGCGCGCCTCTCCTCCCCCTCTCCCCTCCGGCTGAGATGAGCTGACCGTGCCAACATCTCGTACCTGTGCTGATGTGCTCGTCCTAATTTACTGTACTGCTCAAATAGCTTCAATGTGCCTCCCCTTTCCACCCGTCTGTCACCACCAGTGCCCGTTGTAACCAGGCTTGTTGACTGACCGGGCTACAGCATCATGCCGCCTCGCACCCCAGGTTTCAGTGTGCCTACTAATTTTAGCCCCCCCTAGCGGGACAGATGCTCCACCGACCCCCCAAACTTCCTGTCAGGATCAACAACCAAAAAAGCAGATGTCTCGTTCTCCAGTGTCTTTTTGCCTTTGCGTCCAGTGAGCTCACTTGAGCATTAGAGCCTAATTCATTACTTCTCCCCCCCCTACGATGGTCTTGGGATGTTTTAAACGTCTAGTGAGTCAAATGCCTCTTCAGTGGAATGTGTCTTGGAGTCAAATACAAGGCCAATGCGAGGAATTAGTTGCATTCCAGGCAACGGTTTCCACCAGACCTACCTGCGTGGATTAAATATTAACTCCATGAATGGCAGCGTAGAAACGTGTTGTTTTGGTCACTGGACGTGCTCGGGGAACTGACATTTTTCCACTCAGCGACTTGACTGGTCACAGTAATTTGAGACCCGAATTCGCTTGGTAGTTTCCCTGAAAGCGATTTTATAATGAAAGCAGTTTGCAATTTCTGCATTTGACCTATCCTACGATTATTTTAGTTCTTCTTGTCACACATGCTTTCGTTAAGTAGGAAACCTTCAAATAGATTAGTTTTTTTTGCGAAAAACTTATTTTCGATCATAAGGCTCGATGACATGGGTTATGTCAAGTCCTTAAAATGGCACCAGACAAGGTTACTGGTAACTACACTTCATCATTTTAAAGGTTTTGCTCTTTCACACCAGCCCACATTATGTTTTTCACCGCCAAACCTGCGAAAGGCCAGATATCTTACGTGGATAGAAAAAACATTCTTCGAAGAAACAGTCAATTCCTCAAAGGAAAATTGATGTACTGTCCACGGTTCATTAATGGGAAGACAAATTGCCAGGCTGCGTTTTTTTAAGGAGATCATCCCAAAAAGGATGCACAGCCATAAAGGGATTAAAAGTAATGCCATTTTGTCTAGCTAGACATGCAAGTCAAAGCTATTTGTTCGTTTTTAGAAAAAAAACATAAGTAGTTGTATGGATGGAATAAAATAAACTCATCGGCTTTGAAGGACAAAACTCAGAAATCGTAGGAACATATAAGCCGACTGCAGAAAAAACTGGTGTTTCGATGCACACGCCACGTTTTGGATGCACTCAATTTTCTAAGCTCGAACTAAAAGCTCACTCCTTTTAAGCAACGATATGATGAGTAAGACAACATCTCAGTAATACAATGGATTTATAAATTTCTCTTAAATCAAAAACTACGCTGTATATCATCTATATTTGCGTAATTACTTTATAATGCGTAGCTAGCAAACCCCTACGGAATCCAAAGTTCCTTGCATACGTTTCCGGCTCAAAAATGTCCAACTATTTTTGAGAAAGTGCTGTTCAGTTGCAGTCTATATTGCAAGCTATGCAACAAAGAACTTCAAATGATGTCAGAGGCATGGTATACACAGTTCGCTCCAACTTTACACCCAGCTCAGAACAAAAGTCCGAGCTGCCGTCACGCCTGTTGGCCGGTTTTCATAGAGACGAGTGACTAGTTGTCGGTCGTTCAGGCCCATCTTCTCCCTATGTGACTCTTCCACATATGGTCTGGCAAAATGGATGCTTGGTCGTCTTAAGTTTCTGGCAAAAATCTCGATGAAAGTAGTAGCTCCTGCCAAAAAATTCCGTGAATGCATAAAACAACTGAAGATAGGGTCACATGAATCCATGGTACGATTAGATATCGCTTCACTTTCACCTTAAATCGACACCAAGTATTCAGTGACTTTGTGAAGTGCTGCCGGCAGAATGCTATGGATGGACAAACCCATAAAGTTTGAACATTTGCTAGAGCTTCCAGGACACTTAAAACTTAAAAACTTACTTCAAACTTGTTTTGCCCTTGGTTAAAAATTGGATGAATAACTTGAAGAATCTCCTATGGCTTCTCTCCTATCCGGATTAATTGCTAACGTATCGACCAAAGTTCCGTACTTTCGTCCTCAAAACAAATCACATCTTACAGCTTAGAGAATTACTGAACTTGACTGACACGAATATCTAATTCACGATTGGAGCTGAAACAAACAAGTCACGTCCTTGTGTGCAACTGCTCAACTGCAAACGTATTCAAAAAGCCACCGACACAAGACAACTAGGGTCCTGCCACAGCAATCACCTCTGTCTCACAAACGCAACTGCATCCGCACTCCATTTCAAAGAGTTGAAACACATTGCAGCACGTCATCAGACAAAAGAGTGAACAATTATGCCTTCCTTACCTCTTCAGAAGCAGTGGATACTCAGGCCATTTGATCGAACAAGGCAGGTACGGAGCGAATATACGACAGCCAAAGGAGCAGCAGCCTGGAGTAGGGGGGGGGGGACCATTTCTTACATTAAAGGAGTCTTCGAGACGGTTTCTCGACTGTTCAACCCGCCGGAGTATGCATAGTCCATCGACCTCAGGCAGCACTTCGTCGCCTTTGGATGCACCTTAAGGATACGCCGGTTCTCGTCCAAACCTTGGCAGTTGTCTACAAAATAATTTTCAGAGATGGGGACTGCGCGTATGTTTGGGAAACCGGACGAAAATTGCAGACCTTCCTACACGGGCACACTTTGCCAACTCGGAGGCCATACCCGAACTCTTAGCTTACAGTGCATTTTAGAAAAACTGGCCATACTTTTGGCCTTCCGGGCGCGACCATCTTAAACCGGGCGCTTTATGAGCGTGATATTCAGATACCAAAGCCAGCACCAGGCATATATAGCTTCCTGTAGTTTACGAAGCCGTGCATCGTTACGAGCACAAAGACGGCCACACAGAACTTGAGGAAACGGCACAGACACGACCCGACAACGAGCTTGTCCGTCGGGGAAAAAAGAGCCAAACACCCACTCGTCGAGGTAATGAAGCGTAACGCACGCAGTTGTCAAACGCGCCAAGCGTCAGTCCAAGCGCTGAGTTGGTTGCACTTTTAGTGCATTTAACACTTTGTCTCACCGAGACATCAACAGTTCGAAAAATCTGTTCCGGTGATCCCTCCTTCTTCTTTCTTAGGCTTTCATGCAATTATGCTCTTTTGCTTTTGACCTGCAGCCTTATGGCAGGCTAACAGTTGAATTGTGACTATCCATCGGTAGTATATCGTCCCTTTTAATTTGTCTGTAGTGGATTGGCGAGGGACACTTTGAATGCAGGTACTCTAGAAAGCAAACAGCAGCCCGTTAAACCATCAATGCACTCGAAATCCGCTTCCCTGACTCACTTAAATATTTTTTATTAACTTGGGAGCACAACGTAGGACACCCGTGCGCGTAACCGAGTTAAAATTATATTCCCTGGGGCGCCTGTCTTCCACTTCATACCATTGGCTTTATATTTATCACGAGCGGTTACTTGAATGCGTCCTTTTATTTAGTGGGATTACACTTAGGGGTAAGGTTAAGATAGAGTTATGGTTAGGGTTACGTTTTCGTTTAGTGATAGGGTTGAGAGCTGGATTAATGTTAATGGGAAAATCAAGCCTTCCTCTAATTTAGCGCAAGCCCATCTGTATTTTTGTAGGGGTTCCTATTCTCGTGTCCCACCTGTATTCCGTCGAGCCAACCTACCATCTATCTCATGTGTACGGCTTAGTAATAACAAGTACAACGTAAATGCGTTTATCCCACCCCTTCCTCCTCCCCCTGCCGCCACCTCCCATCCTCCAAGCAACTCCACATTCAATTTTGAGAAGGCGCAAGATGCGTGAATCGGTATTGGTTAACTCGTTTGGGCTAGACGACAACGTGTTGAACGTATACATTTTGCTTTTTTTAGAAGTTTACTTTTCTCCAAGGACAGGAATGGCACGCTTAACTCACCTGCCTGCTCGCTATGGTTGCCATAAATCTCCGGCCTTTCCTTTTTCTTTTGAGCGTACACACAGCCCTGGCGTTCCGTGCGTTGGTGTTAAAAGGCAGGTAGGGTGAGGCATAGCCCCGAGTACAGTGATCCCAACAGACTGTTGCTACTTTTTATACTGTTCGGCGCTGCTGGATGCCAGCCACTCTCACAGATGTAGCGAAGACCCTAACTCCCCCCCCCTCCGGTATTCGAAGGAAAATTTGTTTTCGACGTCGGCTACCGTACGTTTTCGATTATTCATCGTCGAGCCTGTGCAATAATACAAGCGAGGGTCAACTAGCAAGAATTTTAACTACCAATAAACAGTAAGTGTGTGGAAAGTGTTGAGGGCCTTCAGATTTGTAGTTTTGTCAGGGACTTAGGCGAGGGAGGGGGTTGGAGTGGGAAGGGGAAGGGGGACGGGGAAGAGGTGGTTTGACAATTAGCTACCTCTCTGTCCCCTAGCTGTGCTGTGAGGTGGCATCTGTGAACACGCATACTGAGGTCACTTTCGACCAAGGTAGCCTTAGGCCCCCGTATGAACGCCTGTCTGAACGCCCTCAACCCTTTCCTTACACCGTTTATTGGTTGTTTAAACTCTTGCTAGTGTAGCCCCCCCCCATATTATTGTACAGACCCAACGATAGATACTCGAAAATGTACATTCGTCGACGTAGGCTACTTGAATGTTTGCATGGGTATCATCACTGAAAATTAGTCTGTTTGGAAAAACGGTAGAGTTGCCGTAAAACTGGGATAAGTTAAACAGGCGGTTTTTAAGGGTGCATTCTACTCTTCTGTTTATCAAAAACTGCATTTATTCATGTGTTTAATCAAAGCCTCCGAAAACTGAGATCTCTTCCACTGTCATCTAGAGGCTAATTTGGTTAATTCTACTTATTTGCAAGTGTCAACACCATCCAGCCGATTGCTTGCCGTCGATCATGTCTTCGGTCTAAACTCTGCTTGTCAACAAGCTAATCATTTGACATCGAATGAAATGGTTCCGTGGCCATAAGAGATTCAGGCGTTCGCCGCAGAACTGGCTACCCTCTCCCCCCCCCCCAATATTAAAAGTGACCCTGCGCTAAATTCCAGGGAAAGTACACGTTCAGTGCCCTAACGCTAAAATTACCCCAACCCTAACCCCTTAGCTCAAGATAACCTATTTTACGGGGGAGCGTACCTATTCCCGTGTCCTGCCACATGGAGTTTGCACACTAAACGTTCGCATTAGAATTTTTGGTGAGTTTAATAGTCCTAGGTACCAGGTCCTTGGGTATCCCTCAGGCCTCCGGCCTCGCTTATTCACAGGTTGCATCTTTTTCTCACCATTTTTTTTACTTCTGAATTGGGCATTAAGAAGGAAAATTTATGTGGCAGGGTAGCTGCCACGGATGCTTGTCCGCGCACACTGTGACCACAGCCATATTCTCTACTGTGTCCCTTCATCCAACACTGACAATGCGCGTGCGCTGCTGGGAGAAAGCGGACAGCATTGTTAAAAGTGGTGTCTGCGCGGTTAAATTGCAGCCTCTCGGTAACCCGCCTCTTTCGGAAGAACCGCTCCTTCAAGTGCAACCTAACCCAGAGCTAGGACTGATGTAAAGTTGGTGGACTTTGCTCTTGACGACCACGAGGAATGAAGATAGTTACTGCCGGAATTTTAGGAATTTTGTGATATTGTGTGTTCATGTGTCCGGGGTGTAGGGGTACTAGTTAGGGGTAGCACCACACAGATAGAATTTGGTCACTCCATTTGTCTCGTACAGGTGGTGAATGCTCCTGTGGCCGCCTCTAACTGGTACCCAACTCTCACCCCTGCCTCCTCGAAGTCGGGTTCTCCCAGCGGCCACACCCCAGGCAACCGTTACGACCGGCGGGTTAAACCAGGTGCGGGTCTCCGGAGCTGTTTGTGTCTCCGTACTCGGTATGTCTGACTCCCGAACTTCCCATCTCCCGCCTCTCAAAAAGTCCTATGGTGGGGGCGACAGCAACCCCGTATGCGGCCCAGGCTAACTCGGATCGCTCTCCCACTAAAACAAAACCGTGACCCATAGTGGAGTTCAGCAGACGTCTGGGACGTACGAGCAGCCCTATTTAGGGACAGCACTGCTTGATTCCTCACGAAGGAAGGGGCTAGAAAAGGTGCCCTAAAAATGCTGGGTCTCACGTCTTCTGTAGCCAACCGCGGCTTGCAGATCACAAAATACGCAGTCGTAAAACTCAAACAAACAACAATACCCCAGTCCCCATCCCCGGCGCCCTGCACTCCGGCCTGCTCGGGTGAGTCCGCTCACACTAGCAGCATGGAATGTTCGTTCCCTTTTAGACAATCCGAGGAGCAACAGGCCGGAACGGAGGATGGTGCTAGTCGCTCGGGAACTGGCGCGCTACAAGGTGGACATTGGTACTCTCAGCGAGACCCGATTCTCTGAGCAGGGTCAGCTGGAGATGGGGGGTGCCGGCTGCACCTTCTTCTGGAGCGGCCGGCCAAAGGCAGAGCGACGTGACGCTGGTGTTGCCTTTACCATCCGGAACGACATCGTGGGACGTCTGCCCGGTCTACCGCAGGGTATCAATGATCGCCTGATGAGCCTCCGCCTGCCTGTTTGGGGAGAAAAGTTCGCCACCATCATCAGCGCCTATGCTCCCCCAATGACGAGCTCTGATGCGGCGAAGGACAAATTCTACGAGGACCTGCATGCCCTACTAGCAACTGTGCCGAAGGTGGACAAGTTAATTGTCCTTGGTGACTTCAACGCCCGTGTCGGGACAGACCTCACTGCCTGGCAGGGAGTGCTGGGTCCCCACGGTCTCGGTAGCTGTAACGATAAAGACCTCCTTCTTCTGCGAACGGGTGCGGAACATCGTCTCCTGCAGACCAACACCTTCTTCTGCCTTCTGACGCGGGAGAAGGCCACGTGGATGCACCCTCGGTCGCGGCGCTGGCAGCTGCTGGAGTATGTTCTCGTCCGGAGGCGAGATCGACAGGACATGCTGGTAACCAAGGCGATCCGCGATGGCGGTGGTTGGATGAATCACTGCCTCGTCATCTCCCAGATGAGGCTCTGAATTCAACCCCGACGAAGGCCCCAAGTTAAGTGACCGCAAAGTAAGTTAAATACTCCTGTTTGGCTTGCCTGTTCACTGTTTTGATTTCAGCAACTGAATAACCCAGAAACTGGAGAACCTGCATGCTCCAGATAATAACGCAACCGTGGAGACACGATGGTGTCAACTGCGAAATGTCATCCAGTTCACCGCCCTCGAAGTCCTCGGACGCGCACGCCGTCAACACCAGGACTGGTTTGATGACAGTGCCGCCGACATCGGAAAATTACTCGCGGAGAAGAATGGGCTACACAAAGCCTACATGGACCTTAGGACTGACGCCACCAAAGCAGCCTTCTTCGGATGCCACCGACTTGTACGGTAACGGCTGCGGGAGATGCAGGATGCCTGGATGATCCGAAAGTCTGAAGAAATCACGGGGTATGCGGACCGCAATGAAATGAAAAACTTTTGCAAAGCCATCAAGGCCATCTACGGTCCATGGATGAAGGGGACCGCACCGCTGCTCAGCTCTGACGGCACAACACTGCTGACAGAGAAATCTCAAATTCTGAAGTGCTGGGACAAGCACTTCATTAGTGTCCTTAATTGCTCATAAACCATCTCCGATGCTGCCAGTTACTGACTCCCTCATGTGGACACGAACAATGACCTGGATCTGCCGCCTTCCCTACCAGAAACCATCCGGGCCGTGCAGCAGATTTCTTGCGGTAGAGCACCGGGATCCGACGCAATCCCACCGGAAGTCTACAAGCACGGTGGGCCCCGGTTGATGGTAGAACTCACAACACTCTTCCAGGAGATGTGCCGCCAAGGAGAAGTTCCCTAGGATTTCAAAGTCGTGACCATCGTTCATCTCTACACACGGAAGGGGAACCGGAAACTCTGTGCTAATCACAGAAGCATCCCGTTGCTCAACATTACCAGGAAGATATTCGCCCGTATCCTTCTCAATCGTCTGAACGGTCACCTAGAGCATGGCCTGCTCCCGGAAAGCCCATGTGGCTTCCGACGACACCGAGAAACAACCGACATGATCTTCGTCGCCCGCCAGCTACAAGAGAAGTGCCAGGAGATGCGAACTCACCTATGCACTATCTTCGTGGATCTGATGAAAGCCTTTGATACAGTGAATCGTGACGGACTGTGGAAAGTCATGCAGAAATTCGGCTGTCCTGAGCGGGCGACGCAAATGGTGCGTCAGCTTCATGACGGGATAACGGCGCGCGTCACTGACAACGGGACGGTATCCGAAGCATTCGCAATGACCAACGGAGTGAAGCAGGGCTGCGTATTGGCTCCCACCCTGTTCAACCTCATGGTCTCGGCTATGCTTATAGAAGCCTAACGTGATGAACAGCCTGGGATCCACATCGCCTATAGAACTAACCGACGCCTTCTCAACAGTCGGCGTATGCAGGCTTCAACGCATGTGTCTACGACTACAGTCCATGACTTGCTCTTCGCGGACGACTGCGCCCTTAACACCGTGACGGAGGAAGACATGCAAATGCGCATGGACCTCTTCGTCGCAGCCTGCACCAATTTTGGATAAGCAATCAGTACGGCCGAAACGGTTGTCATGCCCCAGCCGCCACCCAGCGTGGAATGCAATGCTCCCCGAATCAATGTCAACGGTGCTCAACTCAAAAATGTGGAAACATTTGTTTATCTAGGAAGCACGCTGTCACGCAGCACGAGAATCGATGACTAGGTTACCCAATGGATCTTTAAAGCTAGTCAGGCCTTCGGCCGACTGCAGTCCTCTGTGTGGAATCGCTACGGTGTTCATCTGAACACCAAGCTGACGATGTACAAGGCCGTCGTCTTGACGACACTCCGTTACGGAGCGGATACCTGGACCGTCTATCCGAATCAAGCCAGGAAGCTGAATCACTTCCATTTCAGCTGCCTACGCAGAATACTGAAGCTGAGATGGCAAGACAGGATCCCGGGCACGGAAGTCCTGAAGCGGACCGCAATCCTCAGCATCCATGCCACGCTGAGGCAAGTGCAACTGCGACGGAGTGGCCACCTGGTAAGAATGGCCGACGAGCGACTACCCAAATGACTTTTCTACGGGGATGTCGCTACGGATGCTCGCCGACAGGAAGGTCAAAAACGACGCCACAAGGACACTTTGAAGAAATTTCTAAAGCAACTGCAAATCAACCCGGCGACCTGGGAGGACCTCGCCCTGGGTAGACTGGCATGGAGAAGATCCGTTCAATCTACAACCGGATCGCCGCCGCCAAGGCCAAAAGAGCGGCACGAAAGTCACCAGCGCCCCGGACCAACACCGCCAATTCCCAGGCCCTTCCAACATGCCCACGCTGTCAACACACCTTCCGCATGCGAATCGGTCTGGTCGGACATCTTCGGACGTGATGCACCAACAATCCGAACATTCCAACATCTACGTTAACTTCTGCCAACACTCCTTCGGACTCACCCACCTTCAATCCTGGCATCAATCCCATTACTCCCACCATCGTAGAGGCCACATCCCAATACTCATCGCCTGTTACCCCCACCACCGCCACTGCCGCCACCACCACCACCACCACCAGCGATGCGGACTCTCTCCTAAACTGTCCTCAATGCGACCGTACATTCATCTCACGCATCGGCCTGATTGGTCACTTGCGAATCCATCGTACAAAGACTGGTGAACCAGTGCCTGAAACACCAACACACAGCAGAGATCGCCGCCTCCACTGCCCTCACTGTCCTCGCGCATTCACTCATCGCATGGTCCTATTCGGTCACATGCGCATCCATGACAGCGGAATTCACCGCAATGCCGACAACACCGATACCCATGCACACCCTCCGCTCCTGACATTCTTACCGCCACTGCCACTCCCACTACCACGAATGACATCTCCCAGCCTCTCCCGATTTCTCCTACCCACACTGCGCCCGCAACTTTAACTCACGCATAGGCCTGGCCGCTCACCTGCGAATCTATCACACGGAGGCTGATGAACCAGTGCCAGGGGCTCCGACATACAATCAACGCGCCCGCCTCCACTGCCCTCACTGCTCCCGCATATTTACACACCACATGGACCTATTAGGACACATGCGCCTCCACGACAACCTGCGGTAAACTACCGGAGGCTAAACCACATCAGCACACACTACCTACACCAATACATAGACAACACCCTCACCATTATCACCATGTGCCTGAGAATATCACAGTTTCCTAGAAATCCTGGCTGGAAAAGCTGCCAACCTAACGCTTACACCAGACCACGCCGTCGGCCCAGTGTCTGTGCTGTGTGTGTCGAGTGGCTGACCAGTGGACTAGGAGTCAGACGGCGATGGCTCCTCTATATCCCCTGAGTTAATGTATCCTGGTGTGTGCGTTATGGGGGGCAGGTCGTGCTGTGGTGCGTGAAAACGGGAACGCCGACCCGTCAACCAAATGCGCCCACTCCCACATGAGACAACTAACCGGCTCGCACGGTGGTTTGATTGTGGGGGTGGGGGAGAGAGTGAAGCTCAGCGCATTTTCCTCACTATAAGCAAGCTGACGCGCTTGAAACTATCACGGTGC
Source organism: Schistocephalus solidus (assembly GCA_017591395.1). Lineage (NCBI taxonomy): Eukaryota > Metazoa > Platyhelminthes > Cestoda > Diphyllobothriidea > Diphyllobothriidae > Schistocephalus > Schistocephalus solidus. Next base: position 77,017 of record WEDG01000067.1, on the reverse strand, counting down.
GCTAAAAGCCGTGGCTTGGAAGGTTGCCAACTGACGGGAACACTCGGACCGCGTGGTCAGCCCAATGTTTGTTTTGTGTCTAGTGGCTAACTGGCGGACTTAGAGTCAGGCTGCAATGGCTTCTTCTTAATGTGGCCTTTATGACCCTCCCACTCCGTGGGATCCAAGCCAGGTGTGGTGGTACGCTCAGGGTGGCTCCGGTCGTGCCAGCCACCTGCGTCCTCTCCCGCCTCCGGTCTTCTTGACTCTATCATGACATTGGGCTCAGGTGCGGGAAATAGAGAGAGTGCAGTAGATGCAGCGAAAGGCTGCTATCACTTAAAACCAAATCACGCGCAAGTCACCGTCCCTGCACCACCATGGCGTGGAGCACACGGTGAACATCGTCTGACTACGACCATCGAACTGTCGTTATCTGTATGCCGACAGTAGGCGCATGGAAACGCATTGAAAATTTTGCCAGCAACTCTTTTAACCCGACATTTATGAACAACAAACGCGTTATTAAATTAGAGTGGTGTGTACCGATCGATGTTGATTGGAAGGCCTGTGCGCCACTGTGGTTGGGTGATCACTGACTAATGACAACAAGAAAGCCCTAAATGGACTCTGCGGTTTTCCTAACTTTGTCAATAAGACATCTATTATGGAACGTTATACGCTTCTCCCTTCAAACGGGTTCTCAATAGCCTTTGTAACGGACGCGAGTTACTATGAAACGGATCCAGCGAACATCAGTCTTACGAAAACCGTTATGTTTTGGTCACATTCACTCCCCCATACCTAGAGCAACTCCAAGTACAACTACAACGGAGGCGTTCCTTTTGGTTTGAAGGAATATTACTTCGGTATTTTTCCTCCACACTGACCTGGCAAGAACACCAAAATATTTCGCTCAAATTTCATCTGGAAAGTGGGAGCCTGTTCAATACTACAGGGAGAGTTTCGGCTGATATTTTTGAGCCTCAAGTCTTGCAAATTGCACTCACGGGAAACCTCAAGTTTGGCGGCGAGGTAGATGTGTCATAATTAAAGTTTTATGTATTTTCCGAAGTTTTTGTGTCTGATCACTCCCTCCAAATGACACGGTCTGTTCACTCGTTAGTTGGGAAGTCAACAATAATAGTGAACAGGTCCAACTCTAGCTCACATGGAGTAAAACAGCGGAGGTCCTAGTATAATTTGGTCTTCATTCGGTTACAGCTAATCATGTTAAGTGCTTAATTAATAGCAACTTTCCCTTCCCCTTTGGAACAACTGCATTTAATGGTCAGTCGTCGTGTTACGTACAACAGATGTAATATAATCATTCAGAGCATATGGGTAGTAGTCAGTAAGCGTCGTTTGGCGCTTATGGGAGGACAGGTACCTGATGCTGCAGGACTTGGAAACTGCTGTGGTTTTATTGAAAATCGTGCGGTGTGGATAATGCAAATTATTTTTGCCTGAGTCAGATTATAGCATGGAAGACCTTCGCAGATTTGTACTCGCTCCCGTAAATTAGGGTTGGGCTTGATTAAATTTGAAAATCAAGCCTTCGTTATGGTCACACGTTTGCTGGACAAATCCTGGTTTGTCAATAGGCATCAACCGGACTTCACTCGAACGCCTGTAGGTTCACGAAACGTTGGTCCTGCTTCAAGTCTGATTCAACAGTATTGCGCGTTCTGTGCTCCAATGCACTCATGGCAGTTCGTCAAGTCTCATAAGAGCTATATTAACGCAAAAATACGGCGGCTACTTGTATTGGATCGGGTTATTATGAAGCGAGTTTGCGCAGCATCGTCATTATTCTCTCTCTCTCTCTCTCTCTCTCTCTCTCTCTCTCTCTCTCTCTCTCTCTCTCTCTCTCTCCTCTCTCTCTCTCTCTCCCTCTCTCTGTGTGTGGGCATTCTGCTCCGTATTTTGCGTGCCACATACTTGCAGGTCATTTAATTATCACCATCTATCACAGCAGAGTCCGATATCACATCAGCCGAGCATATGGTATGTCATTTGTCAGAATCCACTAGAATTGTCTCCATCTGATTTATAGTGAGGTGGACACTTACAGAATGACAAATCTGTGGCAAGGCGGTCCATACGCGAACCTGGTCGTGGTAACTGACGGAATATTGGACTTCGTGCCGTAAAGTTGATGTTTGCATACATCAGTCACACTAGAGTCCACTTTAACTTTTTTTGAATCTTGGCGCAAACTCGCACGGTCCCTTTGCGTGAAGCTCACTCATACAGTCCACCAATAGCTAATTCCTAAATCTTAGCCTTAGGTTAATATAGTTAGAGCCCGATAAACCCGATTAAAAAACCCTTTATATCCGATTACCCAGAAGTAACTTGGTGCTGTGTTCGAGAGGCGAGAGAGAGAGAGCTCGTTTACGAAATTCTATTTGAAGGTTATATTTCAACATGACCGTAAAACACTACTATAGTTTCGCTTGAACAGATCGGCTGGCTAGAAAAGTTAATTTTCTCGTGGTCAGTATACCATGTCAGTAATACACAGAAATTACCAAAAAAACTTCTGCTTCAGTCGATAAAATAACTTTCTCCTCGCTTTAGTGCATGAAAATGTTCATGCGTGAATTGGAAGTGGAAAATGGCGGCTCAACTTCAAAAGAATAATAATAAAAGTGAGGAGTAGAAAGGCAACTTCATTTCTGGTCTCGTTGCTTTCATCTCTCGATCCCTCCTTCTTCCTGATCTTATAGAAGTTCTCCGCTGGATGATGGTGGTGGTGGCATACCCTTGTCCGCGGGCGGACAGGCTCAATGGGGGAGGGGTGGAATGGTAGGCGGAGTGGTAGGGTCGGACAGTCCGGAAATTCACCTGTCTCGAGATGACATTGACTGGCGGCGATAATTGTCACGCATTGGCAGATGGCTGCTCACCTGTCCCTTTCACCGCATTTGGCTGGTGACTCAATTAGCCTTGTCAACTGCATTACCATCACTGATACTAATTATTCATAGGCGCGGATGCGCCCTCTGCCTTTGAGGTGGAAATGGGAACAGTGACGGAAGAATGTGCAGCAAAGTTCTTCGTGTGCCGGCCGAGGCACACACACACCCACACTTCAGCATCACCCTGGTCATGTCCTGCCGCGGTCTGTCAATGGGCGGTGACAAGGCTAATTCCGCTTGCACGCGCACACGCTTGTTCAAGCCCATATGGGAGGCTGACGTCGTCCGCCTTCTTTTGCCTTCGTCCTCTATTCTTTTATGCAAAAAGGAGAACCACCCTCCTCTCCTACGGCCGTACACCCATACTCACCTCAGTGACCGTTAAAATGGTTCTGGTTAGTAGATGAGGATGTGTGAATAAAAAGTCCGCTGTAGTAAGTAACCGGACGTCACTGTTTCTACAAGTCCCTGACGAAGCTTTGAGCCCCAAGGTTGGCACTTGTTTTCTGCATTGCTCCTCAAACAAGTTAAATAACTACTTAGTAGTGCAAACAGTAGTATGTACTAATTTGAAATATTAATGATGTCTTAAAGGTTTGCAGTTTTGCCGGAGCACGCTTCGAAAATAAACAGTTTATACCTTTGATTTGATGATGATTGACTTTGAAAATGCTTTCCCTAAAGGATAAGATAATTTCAGCATTCACGAGCAGATGTGTTGAGCATTTTTCTTGGTTTCGTTTTCTTGAACAAATTTCTCCGTGTACACTTAAATAGCCACGTATGTGTAGTAGTCAATCTCTTAATTTTCGTAGCATATTGGTACCCAACCCTGTAGAAAATTTTCAGGGATGCCCATCCTGAAAATTTGCGATCCTGTAAATTTTATGTCGCCTACTCCGTGGTACTTTTGTGCTGGGAGTTGAAGTTTATCCACTACTTCTTTCAACTAACATAGGGATGTTAAATAAGGACACATTATATGGAACCGATTGAGATTTAAATGAACGCCGACTAGGTTGCTATTCGTCTTTACTACCCGGGCTCGCACTATAGCTTGCAACCAGCGGTAAATTAGCTAGGAATGGCTATCGCAGACCGTTCGCCTTATTTGTAATACCTTCTCTAATTCATATATTGCAAAAATCGTTTTCCGTAGGCGTTAGCAATAATCACAGCAAACAATCAACTTCACTGACAGCATTTTGTCTCGCTTCCACTCGAAAAACAGGAGAGTGAGTTCGCCTGAACGGAACCCTACCGATTATTATTTAACTAATGGAGGTCATGTACATTTCGGTACATTTCGATTAAACAAATTCGTACAAGAGTTAAGATTCGGTGCGCGATTGTCTGGGAGCGGGTACACCAGTGTCTGCTCCGTGTTCACACGCACAATGAACGGAGCCTAGACGGTTTAGTGCACATTCATCCCTTACAGACCGAAAGTCTACACTTTGAAGTGCACGCACGAACTTTAAGCGCCGGGGACCGGCAGGCGCCCGTATTCCTGCCAAAGGGAGAGGGTATGTTGCGATATAAAGACTTCTGTCCTCCGACTGACCGGAGATCCGTCAAAATAGCTTTCAGTCGCACTCCGACAGCTTCAAAGAGCAGAATTAGGCATAATAAAAGTACAAAATATGACATAACAGTGTATATGCGCAGACAGAAATGTTTCCGTTCGCACTACCAAATGCGCATTCCGGGTGTTACTGGGTACCAAGGGTGATTTGGACTGGCTCAATTAATTTCTCATGAAAGTATGAGCACAACTGCAAGATCCTGTTCTACAGAAAAAAATTGTGCAAAATAAAATCTTCAACAGATCGAGCTTTCCAGCCGGAGCCACTGGTTGTTGAAAGTAACAGATGCTATTTTTCAATTATTTTATATTTATTGGAATGCTCTTATAGAGTAGAAGCATATATTAATCCATAAAGGTCTGAAATTTATATGACACCAGGTGGTCGGGGATGAGTTCATGACCACGATATTGCAACATGGATGTAGATGTAACCTACCGGTAGACGGCTGAATTTTACCGCCTTAACGTTTTCCTCGTGACCTGATGTTGTCTTAGTTAAAGGGCCGGCGCCAACTTGAATCTTGATATTCCCCTACTTTCTAGTCAGAACAATCATTGAAAAAACTTGATGCCATTTTAGAAAACTTAAATCCTTTATTTTCTATACTTTTAGACGTGTTTTAACTAAAACTATATATCCTTCATTTAAGCTTTTGGGGCAACAGTCAGGACCAATTAGCAGACCTCCTTAACCAATTAACTTAAGTTGTGATGACGTCAGTTTTTAGTCGTTTATATTGATTAAGAAAGAAATCTACTCGAACATGTGTTACTGATACTGTTGCATGCAACGAGCTTCACCACTGTCTAGAAGACGGTGCAGTGGTCCTTTGCACTTTAAGTGTCATGAGAAATCAGACTCGATTCATCTACCCCAGTCTAAATTGACCAAACCCATTGTATTCCAATGACGAGGCACAGCAGTCGTGCCACTCAGGACTTCACCTCTAAATCCAAAATAACCAAGCTTCACTGTGTACGCGTCCGAAATCGCAGGAGTACGATCTGCCACAAAATCCTCATTAATAGTTGGGGCTTTTCAGTCTGATTTTGAATTCTGACTAAGACCAACTTATTGCACCAGTTTTCAGCCATCCAGGCTATCGTGGTTAGCTTGACATGATGGCTTCAATGGGCGTTTGGTTGTGTACAGGGAGGAACTTAGAATCCGCACCCGAACTGGCTCAAACTCATCCTCCTTGCTCCCATGTCCCTGTGACTCATCCTAGGTGAGCGAACCGAGGCTGCGGTTGGACGCAGCGACTGGTGCGGCATGGAAGCCTCGGACTACGCGCATTCAACATGTGCCGTGCCCTCGCCCCTCCTGAACCAGACGTCAACAAAACGCAGACTCTGGTTTTTTGCCTAAAATGGGAGCGCTGTTATGGATTTTAATAAGCCTTTAGAACTGTTTTGTCTGGAATTATTCTAGAGTTTTGTCTGCAAAAAGTCCTCGGACAAGTTTCTTTCAGGCGAACTCTTACAGGGATAATTAAGCACTCTCTAGTGGGCACTTGGAATTCCGATGAAGTGGTTCTTCCTGAACACCCGCCAGGCCCCAATCTTCAAGGATATGTTTGTTGCTGCAATGAAACAACTCTTAAAGTTGTGGTTTGTACCTCTTGGCTTCATGAAGTGACCTGTGCGATTGGAATTCTGCATAGGTGTCCTAACCCCGCACTATCACCACCACATGTTCCTGCTGCAGTTAGAGTAAGGGGGACTTGTATGGCCGCCTAATCAGGACACGGGTATAGGAGCACCCCGCCCACGTAACAGGTGGTAAATTGGTGAAATTTGGCGAAATTAGAAATTTTCGTGGCTTAACCCTAACGTAAAACTAAGCTGTAACCTTACCCCTAACTCTACTCTCAACACAGCTAACACAAACTCAGACCTTAACCCTTAACTTACTCCTGACCTCAACCCTAAGTCCGGCCTTGCCTCTAACCTTAAACCTAATCCTAAACATAACCTTAACTCTTACCCTAGAATTCCCCAGAATTTGGCGCGATGCAACATGCATCGCTGGTGGTTCCTAGTCCCGTGTCCTGATTAGGCGGCTACGCACGTTATCCTTACCACAGTTAGTGGAGGCAATCTATTACTGGAAATTGCCAAGCTTTTATCCCGTAGAGATACCGAAGACCAGCGTTGAACTGTCGGCTATGCGTAATATTTTCTTTTGAATTCCTTCTGGAGTTGTCCAAATAAACCGATTGGAATGTGACCTTTTCTCCGATGTGCCTGGACACCGCACTGGTGCCGCAACCTCCGTAGATTCGATCGCATATTTATGAGCACAGCAGGACACGGGGAAGTCTTTTTTAACTTTGTGACTTGTTCTTACCGTTTTGGCGGCTTTTGACACTAGTGCCGATGGACGGGTGTGATCGCAAGTACGTTTGAGTACACACGCCCGTGGCCTTTGTGATATTGAATTCGGTGTGCGCATGTTCCACCTGTGTTCTTCAATTAATGATGGCGCCTTTCAACGTGACACGCGCGTGGGCGTGTCGCGCCCTTCCACCGGTTACTATTTATGTGGCCGGTCGAGTGAGCCAGTGGTGAAGGGACAAAGAGCAAAGACCCACCTCACTGTCGATTCTTCTCGTCGGTCATATGTAGCCTGTGACGCTCATTGTTGACAACACAATGGTGAGGGGGCACAGGAAGGAGCAGGGGGGAGGAGACTGCGAGGGTACGGCAGCGCGACCACGGATGGTACAAATTAAATGCTGCATCTCAGTGTGACCTTTTCGGTTGGTAATTCATGCATTTTCCGGAGTCAGTGCTAATCGTGAACCCCCCTCGTGTCAATTAACATGACGGAGTTCAGCTAGTTACGAAAATGTACTCCGTTATCCTGCACACATCGTCACACTGCTGATCTTTTTTTCAGGAAATCCACCTAGGACCTCATGGCATCTGCAAATACCCAATTGGCCAAGGTGGCTGTAACCCAACCAGCAACACAAATACCGGTGACATTGCGGTCAGTAACCGACCACGTATATCAGACCCTTCAGCCCCCAAAACCGGTGCATTCAACTTCTGTGGCAAGAAAGGGATCACCTGCACTAAGGTGTGTTGTCCTCACTTTCCCGCTCCCGTTTTACCCCTTCCATCATGCTTTCTACTATTCTTATCTTCCCTTTTTAAACCTCATTCCCATTTTTGTTCATATTTCATCGCCAGTGCCCGCCGTACTTTCCTTCCGCTAACGTCAAGCCATCTTTTTATCCATCAGAGGGTTTGGTGCCCTATGCACGTGCCTGTTCTCTTACACAAACATAGCTGCGTCGAAACTATATTGTCTGAATCATACAGTAATACATGTATTTTATATCATTTATCTTCTACCAACAAATCGCCCATTATTTCACTATTTACGCTCTGAATGTCTTCGTGCCTCCTTGGGGATTGTTTCTGGGGCTAAGACTGACTCAGTACAGGCATATGTGTCGGAAAGAGCGTTCACAACACCCTTCCGAGGCGGTTTTGTTTTAATGCAAACCAGAGGGCACCTGCCTCGTCTATCTTCTACCCAGCGTCAACGTGTTCGCTCGAGCTCCCTCTCCTACTACCGTCCACTACTTTGTTTTTTCACCCCTTCAATTCAGGAGTGAAATGGACGACGCTCTAAGGCGCTCATTTTGTCATAATAGCGAGCCAGTAATAAAGCAACTGGAGCCTGAATGGGTCACAGTTGGACCCGTCCCTATTGAGGCATAACAGTTCTCATCTCTGAACGGTTTCAGGACCTTACAGGAGAGACGTTAATGACGGCGGTAGCCACCACCAAAACAGGCAACCGGTAGGAACTGTCGCAGCCCCCTCTGGTATGGGCATGATGAATTGCGTCTCCCCGTAGGTCACGCAAGCCTGTATGGTCGCCTGATGGATGTCAGGGGGAATATTTGTGTTGAAAGCTCCATCGAATCTGACAGTACTTGTAGCGTGTACATATATGCTTGTAACACTTAAAGTTCTCGAATTTGTGGGGAAGGGGAACTGGGGTATAGAAGATGTAGTAGTTTGTGATGTACGTTTTGCTTTACTCGCAGAAAAAAACGACACAAAGGTCTCGGGTACGGATCGAGCAGTAACTTTGCGTCCACCCTTGTCTAGTCTAATTCTTAGGTCTCCTTTCCTATTATTGCTTCAGGCCGAAAGTGCGGTGCACCTCTAAACTTCCTGGAAACATAAATAGATTCTTTCGTTTACATTTAAACTCATCCAACCTTCCTTGTTAGTCTGCGATCCACCTGAGCGGACCAACTGCACCTTAGCCTTCTTCACAGAGGTGTGTTCCTTCGGTTAAGACTTCACCCTTCACCTTGACGGAAAATTTAACAGTTCAGCCAACTGCTCTCTTTTTCTCTGAGAGGGTGATATTTTAGCCAGTACGCACGCGAGAATTAGTCCAAAATTCAATCAGGACATGGAGTGGGAAACCTTGGAACTTTTCGATTGGATAAAATTTTGTTCACTACAATTTATTAACTTTTCTACACTCAAACACTTTATCCTGTAATCTCCCTTAATTCAAATACGTTTTTCGGTCCATGGATTGAAGAACCGAAACTGCTTAAAATCTGCCCTCAATAAAACGAACCATTTTTACGAACTCTTGAAGTGCCTCAGTTGAGTTTCGAAAAAAAAACGCTTTTGTCGACAGAAACTCCAGAGAATAACACTAGTATTTTGTCGCCCTCCTGGACATCGCAGTACTTTCGCTACGTGCAATGAGCAGAACATTCACACTCGGTGCCCATGCGAGCGTCTGTGAATAAGTAAAGAAGAAGAAGGTTTTTTGCTCGCCGGAATCATGGCTTTATTCGTCCGAGCTTTCGAACTCTTACTAGAGTCCATCATCAGAGATAAAACGGCAATATAAACGAGTAACATTCATGGGGCTGCCAATCAGACACCAGTGGCGCCAGTCTGGAGATGATTACGCCGGGTCCTGTATGCCAGTGCCGGATCGATAAATCGATGGAAAGAGTTCTCAGTGGAGGCCTGGAATGTGAATATTCGCCTCAATTCGTGAGCGTCTGTGTGTCAAGTAGATACTAATGAATCTGTTTAGCCAACATCTTTAGCCGATGGCTCTGCCTTGCTTCTTTGTGGCATAGACTCTTTCCAACACTGTTCTGTGCTCCTACCTTATTCTCCTCAAACTTGCTGAAAGTCTTGGTAACTGTTGTGCTCATATCGTTATTTGGTCTTCTGGAGCACATGTGCTGAGTGCAAATTCGCTCGCATTGCCCTGGATGACATGATGTACGTAGTGGAATATCGACAGTATTCGTGCTACTTACCATCCCTATTTTAGACCTACTACTTTACCGACAAGTTCAAACATTTATAATGCTAAGTCATTTCGAATTCACTATTCGTTAAAGTAACAGTGTAATTTGGGAAAGAGGAACGTTCTGAGGAGCGGTTACTTATAAACCCTCTCGACTCTATCCAAAATGAATGTCAAAGTGGTCACGTATGGTGTGCAATCGCCCGACTAAGGTGATGGATCAAAATTCGATACACAGCCGACAGAGTAATGCTGTGAGTGATTGAGGTTGTTGCGGATGGCGAGACTCATCGTTTGGTGCGGTCTAAATGGATATCGGCCAATCTGAGCGACACCACACGCGAAGGGGAGCGGGGCATCAATTGACATATTATCCCTATGCAAAAATCGAGCCTACTGACTGTCGAACTGCTGTCTTCCAGTCTGAGGTTATCTCAACATAATCAGAATTTTGTCGACTTTGCTAACTTCAAGTCGACCACTCTTGATTCGTCATACCCGAGCAATTGATCTCACGGTCATATTATCCAGCATTCGATGCAATCAAATTTGTTCATTGAGGCTTGGCATTGGGAGAAAGGTAATGGGCTGAAAGCAGACTTGATCGGCATCTGTCCCACTCTCCTCTGACATCCCCAGAGATCCGAGTGCAAGATGAACCTGGGATGACTGGAGATAGATGCCATTGCACTGAGTATGAGAGTTAAACAATCAGTCTACACATACCACGCACAAGCTGCCCCTTAACTCCATACGTACCAGGCCTCTTGGGAGGACTCTGATCTCAATTAAGTGAGAAAGGATGACGGCACATTAAGAAAGAGGGAATGTATCATGACATGGAGTACACGGCAGGATCTGGTTACTCCCGACGTTGAAAATTGTCAAAATCACAACTGGTAACGCGTCGTGATGGACTGAAAGCTCATTTGGCTACTTGTAGTGAGGAACTCAGGCGTGGGCGCTCGACTTGCTTCCTTCTATCCTGTGTGTGAGTCACCAGATATGAATACGAAACTGAGCGCCGTACCTCACGGGACACAAAGACACTGCCTAACGAGCGCCATACTCCGGACACCCGTACAACGCCTCAAAGACATATATGACGACTTAAATGTCTTTCCCATAATTTGGGATGACATTCAACTCTGTCACACACACAATGAGAAATTTTATTTGCTCACCGGATGTGGGGGCATATTTTTCCGTGCTCAACCCGTTGGACAGCGGCAATTTATCTGACAGGTTCCCTAACGCAGTTTCGGCATGGGAGGAGCGTAAGCTCCTCGGTTTATTTGTGCTGATCCGTTTATTGTCTGGTTACGTTTTGCAAATATATTCTTGGTAAGAATGATTTCTATGACCACCTAAACAGGACATGAGAACAAGGACGGCCGGCAATACACCTGGATTTGCAGCAACTTCCGTAAAATTAGGTTCAGGATCAAAGTGAAGTCTAGAGTTCAGTTTAGGGTTAGGTTTAAAGTTTGGTTTAGGGTCAGAATTTGGTTAAGGATTGAGGTTTTGGATCGCGTTAACCGTTAGGTTTAGATTTAATTTACGGCTAGGGTTAATATTAAGGTTAAAGTTTAGTTTTATGTTAGGGTTAGTGTTAGGGTTAAATCACGAGAATATTTAAGCTTCCTGAAATTTATTTCAAGGCAACCGATGTTATGGGGGTGGGGCGTTCCAATTCCTACGTCCTGTTTAGACGGTCAAACAAACCATCCTTACCAATTTTATCTAAAAGTGTAGAGAGGAGGATCAGGGTTGCTCGTACTGAATTTTTTAACTGCTAGATGAGGATCTCATATCCGGTTCATATAGGTGTTTTACGATTGCAGACAAAGTCGGTTCCTACCTTACATAAACGCAAATTTTTTTTCAGTCCGTTTTATCGATTGTGATTTTCCACATCTATCGAGCGTGGTGCCACTTCTAGTGCTTGTCTCTTAATATATGCGGAGCGAAATCTTGTAAGTTATGAGAAAATTTTCAGTTTTGTTCGTCGCTAGACTATTTACAGTCACCGGTTGTAACCAGAAACGACCATACTACTTATTTATTGGTCACTTTTAGGCCTTTTGTGTCGAATGACATCAACGTTTAAAGGTGAAAAAATCTCGAACCATTTAGTGGTTTAATTAAATTTGGTAAAATAGGCTCTACTATGTACAACTGACATTTTTTGAAAGTTATGGTCAAAAATTACTGCCTACATACGAGCCGTGAGTAACGTTAATTTCCTCGCCGATAGAGATTACCACATGATCTTTTAACTACCCGACAAATGTGCTACTGCTAATCTAGTACATATTTAGTCGATTTATAGTCAAATAGAACAGTCGTGTACGCGACACTCTGACACACTCAATGTTTCTAAAAGAGGATTTAATCTATAAATTATATATGCGGAAAGTTTCGTTTTTATACTGCCATGGCGTGGCTTCCGACCGCAACGAAGGCTTTTGCCAAGATGTAAATGCGGGAAAAAGATTAAAACTGCTCGGTTTGTAATAAATAAATGTTTATGTATTTTCAAAAATTTTTTCATGCGTAGGTTTCATGCGCAAGACTACTGTAAAAATTCGAATTTCAGCATCCGAAAACTATTGTGACTTTGGGTTTTTTCAAATGTGAACTAAAATGTTGACATGTTGCGCTGGAAACGTAGAAAACTCTAAAATAAATAGTAACTTATTAAAATTTTAATAGAAGCGCTGTTTTTGCCCTTTGCAAAACTACTAAATTCCTTAAATTTCCGCCGTTGAAAGTAACCGACAAGGCCACTCCGTGTGTCCAAAAAGATGTGTGGTAGACTGTATAAAGGAATTAAGCTGCGTTCTAAGGTGCATATATGGACCAGCTACATTGGCAGTACACTGGCACTGTCCGTATATTTGACAAACTTTAGAAGCTGATCATCAGCATTTTCGCTGACCAGAAGCTACTGCAGGCATTTAAACCGGAAAAAGTAACACCTACGTCCCATTAATCGTCAACTACTAATTAAAACTTGAGGCCTCCCTGATGTGAATACGGATCTCAGCTCCTCGGACGAAGCTACACAAGTAATGCCTGCAAAAAGACCGAATGGTCGCATGGGCCTATAGACTCTCTTTGGAGGATTATATGAAAAACATCTTGAATTTGAGAGTGACTTGCCTTTTAAATTACAAGCATCTTTTGGCGTTTCCCTTTCCCATCTCCGGTCTTCTTGACTCTTTCATGACACTTGGCTCAGATGGGGAAGGAGGAGAGAGTACCGTAGATGCAGCGCAAGTCTACTATCAATTTAAACTAACTCACGCGCAAGTCACCGTCCCGGCACCACCCTTCCGTGGAGCATACGGTGGACATCGTCGAAATCGACGGTCGTACTGTCGTGTGGGTGGGTAGAAGTCCTGCACTTCTGACCACTTGTTTGAGTGAATCGAGAAGCGGAAACCAAAAGCCTATCGCAAATGTCGCTTCTCCACCTAAAACTGAATATTAGTCCCACAGTTTTGGACGGATGGTGGAGTCGAACTTGCTGCTATAACCGATTTTTTACGAAATTCTAAAAAAATAACATGACATATGGAAATAAACGAGGATAATTTTCAGTCACCAGGCAATGCGGCACTTTAATTTATAAATAACTTGTCCCCAGGTTTTCTTAGAAGGGAGCCTTCTGTTATGTGTACCACTTTCATCTCTGTATTTTTTTCCTCGGGAACAAGTAACCTATCGTGTAGTCAGGCCTCCACCAGCATGAGTCTTTTTAAAGTCCCGGATAAAGATAATCGAGCATTCACGCTGAATTGCAGAGTTTCATGATCATATATGCTTTAGACTGACGAATTTTGCGAGATCTCGATTTTCCCTATTTTCTGTCTCATCAATTACTTGTAAAGCGGTTTTACCGGTTAATGCCCACATCTATGGGCCACTATTTTTAATATAAGAAAAGCTGGTTACTTTCAGTGCAAAATCACATAACTGATAGTTTTATGATAAAGTGAGGCAGCCGCTGATTGTGTGAAAGATACTTACCTTTCCTTTCAAAATTCCTATAAGATATCTCTCAAAATGTATTTTAAAAACGAGTTCTATAAGGAGGTTGACAGAAATTTAAATAGATTAGGCTTTTGGCTGGCCAGAAAAAGTCGGTAGTCCCAAATTTTCCATTTTGGACTATGCATCGTATAAGTGGAGTTCCTTCTGCTATTCGTTATTCATGGCTGTACAACCATAGACAGCAAAACTGAATGCGTGTACTTCATCGTCTATTCCACTCCACTTCCACATAAAGCCAACTTACTTTGTCGGGCAGGTGCAAAATCTGTGTTTTCAAGTGCACAAATTTTTGCGTTTTATGTGATCGGACCATCACAGTACAAAATTTATTTCAGTTATCTTACCTCCAGACCCACCATGTAGCGCAGTTATGTCGATTCAGAAAAAACTGCATACAAGCATACGGTAGAAAGTTAGATGCAAAATAAGTTAAGTCTCAAAAGGTTCAGCTTACTGTTGTAAATATTTAAGGTGCTGGCACTTGTTAGATAACTATTCCTAAGGGTCCCTTCTTCTTAAAAGTCCAGTTCTTCAAAATACGGTACCCTGATATACCTTGCAATATACGCCGTCAGCTGCAGACGCACCCACTTCGTTCAACTGTATGTTCCAGAGAGAACTTAGGGTAGCCCCATATTAGTCGCTTTTTCAAGGGCCGCGGTAGCTGCACTCTTTTGGTTTGATGTTGGGTAATGACAGTCCGAGTATCGATTTCGAATATGTCTACCGTATGCATCACAGTAGGTTTGCGCAGGAACGGTAACTCGCCCTGGATTATAGTGAGAATAAACTTGCGCAGCATCCACCTCACTCTCGATTCTACTCCCTTACCTGAACCCAATGTCAAGACAGAGTCAAGAAGACCGGAGATGGGAGAGGGCGCAGGTGCACGCACTGTGTTCCAACACAAAACAAGAACACGTCAACACAAGGGAGGGATGACTCGGATCCCAGCTGAGTGGGAGTGCCATAAAGGCCACATTAAGAAGAAGTCATTGCAACCGCCAGTCAGCCACTTCGTGCAAACACGCACTGGGCTGGGTTGGGTAATAACTGGGCGACTACGGAAGTTATGCCAGCACTGGCAATTCCAGTCTTCCTATTTTTGTCTTCCTATCATGGTTCTTCCACTGGCCTGGTCTCATTAGTCTTATTCAGTAAAAATATGGCGCAAGAAAACCGGCAGAAATTACTGGAGTGTTTCGCTAAAGAGGGCAATAGTACTCCTTAATAAGAAAGCGAATATCTCATTAACGGCTTGTGTGTTGGGTGTACCTCCAGGAGGCTCGCCACTCCTGCCTGGCGCAACTCTGTCCGCAAGTTATTTTGCAGTGGGGAATATCTGGAGTTTTTTGAATCTTGCGTCTCGGAGTAATTATATGTATATATGTATATGTATATATATATATATATATATATATATATATGATAGTGTGGGGCTCACCGATCTGCTTAAGGAACATGCATGTTCCGTTATGCCCTGGAGCTCAGACTAGAGCCCTCGCAGGCGGTCGCATAGCGACATGTAGCATATGTTGATAATGTGTAACTGAAAAAGATACACACTTGGGATTGGGTATGACTGGCTGATGACGGCTAATAAGCCAGAAATGGCCATTCCGGTCTCCCTTGTCTTTGTCGGTTCCATTCCATATATATATATATATATATATATATATATATATATATATATATATATATATAAAGTATGACAGGCGGTTCAGAGACCGGTAGGACCGCGATAAAAATCCTGTATGATGGCTTCGGTTTGAAGCGTGCGGACGGTGTGCTCTCGATAATATGAGCTCTTACTCTCTATCCTGTCCTACCATATGTTCTTGATAATATGTCCAAAACTGATGTTCTTCTGTAGATTTCTTTAGTTGGATTTTAATGGAAGATACCTACATTTCTATTTCTTGGTTAGTATTATCTTCATATCTGCTTTACATCCAAACTGCCTGACCATTCCAGCTGCATGTTTTTCTCCTACACCTACTCCCTCTGCAACTTGCCTTTCGTTAGAAAACGTCAAGTCGTCCCTCCGAAAATCACTGCTCGCTACTTTGTTGCAAAAATTTAGGACACTTACCAGAAATTACAGGTAATCCTGTTATCAGAGTACCCAAATCCAGTAAATCAACCAGTTGTTTTTTATTGTCACGGTCAAACTTATTTGCATACGCAAGTTACTGCAAGTGGATATTACCTTTCCAATATTTTTCACGAAATGTATGTTCCTGACAAAATTGATAAAGCTTATCGAGGCATAGTTTAACATCGATAAATTTTTCATCTATTTACTGTGCGTGCCATTTGGCACCGCCTCATGGAGCGTCCGCTCTAACTTTTCTCAGAGTTGACCAATTCTAGTCAAGTTCCTTCTCACTAATTTTCTTCAAAGTAATATCTATAGAGCAAAACCAGAAGCTTGTGCATTAAATAAAATTTTTATTAAAAGCACCTCAGCTAGAAGGGGTTTAGCGAACGAATTTTAAAGCTACGTTCCTGATATTGGGGACGATGTTACTGGGCGAGTCTAGTCTTTTGCTTTGACACGGGGTAACGGTAGGTTACGTACAACACCAAGAAAGCCTAAACTCCTAGGCCCGAGTTTTACTTTATGTTCGATGATGAAAAAGTTTGCAATTCGCAAATGTTTCACGCCAGAACACTTATCGTTTTTACACCGGTTTCGAAGCAACAGGATTCTACCGAAGTCTGTACGGCTGAAACCTGCAATGAAGTCATTCCAGGGATTTCCAGTCGCTAGTGGCTATGGCTATCAAATTAGTGGAGCCTTTAAAATAGATGCGCACTATCGACTTCGTAAATTCAAATAGCAGAAAGAATAACACATGCAATTTTGCGAGGACAATATAAACCTTATAGTACCCGATATATTGTCCCACCCCATGAACCTAGGGTTTTTGGCCTCCTTGGTGCTGTACATAATCTCCCGTTACCTCAAACATATGCAAGTACTCCGCGTATCGCAGCTGACCTGGGACTAAATTCCAGGAGGCGTCCCAATCTTATCCCTTACCCTAACTGTCCTTTCTACAGCCCTGCAATTAACAATATAGCCAACCCTAACCACTTCTGGAATTTTGCGCAAAACAATCTGCAGTTCAGAGGATTTATAACCGTACCCTACTGATCTTGTATCCCTACCTGTAACAAACGTTGGCGAAGTATTGTTTGTTGTGTTTGTTAAGTTATAAATCCTTTAAAATCTAGAGTTGCTACCGACAGAGACAACTAAGACTGAAGTGAACCTCTTTGTACTCTGCCGGATATAGCTCAAGACCTCACCCTGAGAAGCTGAGGCTTAAACCCGAATCGGTTGGTCATCGATTATTTTTAAGTTTTATTCTAGGCAATTTGGGTTAGGGGTCCACGCCTGCAACTCGGAAATATTTAATGTCATACAGGCGAGTCGTTCCCAGTGCCTTCCTGGTAGAACGAAATATAAAGACGACCTAGCGTTCTACATTGGAGATCCTAACTGAAAATACAAAGGGTTGAAGCCAGGGTGGTAAACCATTTGCCTAGCTAAGTTTGTCCACATCTCCGGTCACCAGAACTTGTGGTGGGTGGACGGTTTATTGATGAAGGAAACTCAGCCAGGAATCGTCGCTGTAGTCGGTACCATTTCTCAATCACTTATTGCCCTTCACTTGCCAGCCACCTGCAAGAGCCCTAAATTCGGATTCCTAATATAAAGCAAAAATACTTCTTTGGACCCACGATTTAAGGCAAATCATTGGCTGTCACATCCGTGTGTTTTCAAAAATTTCGAACAACTGATTGTCCACAGTCAGTTTTATTAGGAGAAAGTATAGGGCGGTTTTTTCGTAACTTGATCACAGAAGCATGCAGAATCCAATTGGTACATGGCAGCTACTGAGTGCCCTGTCGAAACTTTCGTTTTATTTGTGTCTGGTACAGTTTATCGCTGGCCGGAGGTTTGGTGAAAATGTGCCGCAGTAGTCGTTTTTAGTCTTCTTCCCTTTGCGTTCTCTGTGTACCATTACTTTTCAAAATTTATCTGAGCACTATAGATTTAGTGCTCACAATATTAACCAGTTTTCTCAGATACTCTCAATTTTTGGTAGAATGCCGCATTAGGTAGCCCCCCTCCTTTTACAGGCGGTTAGGGTTCGTGTTAGGTCCAAGGTTAGGGTTGGGATTAGGACACAGGACTGGGTCTTCCCCGGAATTAACCACAAAGCCACCTTCAATACTAGGGGTACATATTCCCGTGCCCAGCTGTTTTGTAATCATGCAGCGGTTCCGTGTTAGCCTACCTTTTCCGTTGTTCTACGGGTCGCAAAAAACGTTTTTTCCCCTGGACAAAGTAAACGGACAGCGCAAAAGGAGATTTGTAGGTGTATAATCATGTGTGTTCAGGCAGGAATTGCATAGCCCAGTGAGTAACCCGACCTGAAGGTTGTGCGTCGCTGACAGCATTACTCGCATGTCATCCAGTTCGAGTTGGGCCTAACCACTCCGCTCCACCCCCCTCCCTCCAGGGGCAACAGCTGCCGTCTTTCATTACCCGACAGTGACGGCATCAACAGCAGCCTGGTACTAAGGTGTTTATGCCGACATTGCTGTCTTATACTTCTCTGTTCACTTTGTTAACACTTATCCTTCCTCTCTCCGCATACCGATTGGCGTTTTCTTTTGCTTCAGCCTGACCACTACAGTGTTATGCAGACTGTGTGTGTGTGCGCCTGTCTGTTGCCATTCGAGGAGATTTGTTTTGCAACCCACTCACATCTTCAAATTTCCCCCTCCGGTTGCATTCTCATCACTTCTCTCTATCCGGTCACTCTGCCTTGAACTGCTCTTTGACTTAACCACCACTGAAGACCCGACCTCATAGTGTTTGGAAATTCCTAGGGGTAACTGACCCTCCTCTGTCAAGTTTTGCGATAGTGAATGTGCGTCTGTGGACAAGTAGCCTTGTCGAGGATACTACCGTGTGTCCCTCTACCCGCGGCAGGACACTTCAGACTGACATCGTCATGCGCATTTTCTGCTCTCTGTACGTTATTTTTTTCCCATAGTATCTGTGTGTCCAAAGTTCCTGCGTTTTGTTTGCCACATGAACAAGTCGAACAGCTCATTCATACGAGATTCTTTAGTCTCAGTCTATATCCATTTGTGAAGAGCCTATTGTATCGCCGATACAAGCGAAAATGTGAGTCCCAGGATGTAATTGAGAAGAAGTAGATGCGATCGCATCTACTTCTTCTCAGCCTATTGTATCGTTATACGTTGCTGCTTTATTTCATACATTTTACTCAAACGTAGTACAAAGTTTGCAGGCTGTTTTAAGGCACCGGCAAATATCTGCATCACTGTGCAATCGGTCAAGTTAAACGTATTGCCTGTTAAGGGCTATATACGTTCTCCGGTTTCATTCAGTCGCTTCATATTCCGTGCTTTTGTTGATTGTATAATTCGCAGCCTCAGTCAACAGTAGGCACTTCCATAGCCCTCTCCGATCAACACTCGGTCACAAGTACTCCTTTACGCTTTCATAAATCTAGGGTTTTTACGCTGCATGCAGTGATGGGCATTTTACTAGTTACATAATACCTATTCGATACTGTCCTGCTTTTTAAAAAAACGTTTTGGCCATTTACTTATGAGCATCAGGCCAAGGAAACGAGCAAGCACTGCCTTTTCTTATGCGAACGCCCAGAGATAAGACACCAAACTAGTTTCAAGGGCGTCACATCACTCTTTCATCAGCAGTCTTTTCCGGCCATTGCATGTCTACGATAACTACAAACTTTTTGCGTTACTTGGTTCTTGTAGAGATGATCAGATCACCTAATTTTTGGATGTCCGTGATTAATATTTCACTACTCACATAGGATATGTGGGCAATTGTGCACATCCTTATGCCTTTGTGGAGTGTTCAGGAGCCCCATTTTCTGCCTGAAGTCTTTTTGAAATTACACGACATACCGTGGCCGTCACCCGACTTTGCTTATTTGTTTATAGGTTTGTGTATATTATGTTTGGCTTACTTCTAGTGCCTCTGATGATTCAATATGGTGAGTTTTGCTCATGATGTCATCTTGCGGTCACCAGCGCGGTCAGGTCTGGTTCTTGTCCCAAGACCGAGATCCCCAGTCCTCCGAGATTTCGGCTAGGGCCGCTCGGGAAGCCCATATTTCCATGTAAACGATAGTAGCGACCGGGGTTGTTACGCAATCTGCGCGTCCATATGTGCTCTACCGCAGTTACACATAAATTTGGCCAACTCGCTCTCTCATCCCTTAACGACGGGGACCCCGATCGGACGAGGGGGCACCCCCTCCGTCTCACCCAGTTAAATGGAAGTCTGGCTGGGCTGGCCCGCCACGACGAGGTGAAGACTCGTAAATCTGGCTGCATTGTCTCCGGGCCTGACCCCCGATGAACTCTCATCCACGCGTACACATAAATCACACTGGCAGAAGGCCACCTGGTTTGGAGATGGAAGAGGTCCGCCCCCGCTCGCTTCCCCCCCTCACCCGCGCCACCTTCAACACTGCAATCAGCCTCTCCGGAGAAAGGGGGGGCGGTCAAGCCGACGCTCGTGGGATGATTCACACCGTGTCTGTGCTGTTGCTTACCTGATGGCAACGTAAGCTGGTCCGGAGCCACGTGTGTGTGTGTGTGTGTGTGTGTTTTTGAATTGGGCCGAGCAACCTTATGCTCGCCCTATCTCTCCACTCGTCAGCGCGCAGGCCTCCTATGCTGAAGGTGTAGTCTCAGGGACCCCAAAACTGTCAAGCCGTCAGAACTGTTTTGCACTAACAACCCCAAACCTGGAGGACCGAGTGAGCTGGGCAAACAGACAGAAAAAAGATGGGGTGTCTGTGTGTAAGTCACCACAGTACTGACGATTTCTGTTATGTTATGTGTCAAGCTGCTGCTACATCTTAACACCGGTAGATGAGCATATCTGCGTTTTTTTGGGCATCATACTGTGAGATATGATCCCCCCATCTTTCCTATGAAAAAAAGTCACAGAGGGATGTCAGTCTTGCTGTTCAGACATTGGATGGGACAGTCTGGTTACACCTTTTTAATTAGCATTTCTCCCGAACTGGGACAGGGTGAAAGTCGTCACCGATAGACGAGATGTCCGAAAAATTTTAAATTTGAAAATTGGCGCCTATTACTTGGGCTGAATTTTTACGTTTATGATGGTGCAAAGCATCTGAAGGTGCAGCTTCCCACTCGAATCCATTTGCAGAAACGGAGACAGGAAAGAGTATTGGGCATGCAGGCGGGCAGGATTTATAGGATGCAATGGCTACACAATCAAATTTTTTAACGCAGTTACTAGTTCCCGTAGAGGCTAGCACTTGTAGTAATGGTGCTTGGATCTCCCGCATCCAAGTCGCTGCATTTGCAATGCTCATGGCGATGATTGGCGCCATAACGACCGGAAAATTTAGCTGGTTAATGCTGTCGCCGGAAGGCGTATTCACTGCTGCGCTCCTCGAGTAGCCAATTACGCCGCCTAGGATTGAGCAGCCAGGGAAGATGTCATGGCGCTCAGTGATGATCCATTGTTCGGAGAACCGTGACTCAAGTAGATCGCATCCCATGCGAGAAATGTGGCCTTGTCAAGCACGAAAGTCTGTGGCCTTGTCAAGCACGAAAGTCTGGCCGGGTTCCGATGAATGAGCTGCCACTTGAGAGTTTGTGACTTACCTCCTGAGTGATGATGAACTTTTATCTTGGGTGAGAATTGTGGCTGTTGGTTGTATTAGGCACTGCATGCCGTCGCAACTGCATCCCTCGTGGGTCCCTTATCATTTTCAGTATGAGCAATTTTGAAAAAAAAACTTCGGAGTGGGAAATCCGCGATAACAAGCTACAGTCTCTCTTGTCTGCGGCCATCGACTAAGTAACTGAGATCCACGACATCTTTAATCTGCAAAAAGTTTTTATCAGGCACAGGACTGGTTCACACAAGCGATGTGTCGATGTGTCCGCTGCTAAAGTATGCTCTGTCTTGGGAAAAGAACAAACTATCAGCTCATTATACTTATGTGTACATCAACTCTCTCACTTTCTCCTTGGAGCGGGCTGCGCAAGTCGAAAGCATGGACGTTCATCGTGGCTCCAAACAGTGAACGAAAAACTAACAACAGCTCATCTCTGCTCTTGTCCAGCTTGATTTAAAAAAAACAGATGTTTGCTCCTGGTTTATTATGGTACTAGTAGTAGTAGTCGTAGTAGTAGTAGTAGTAGTAGTAGTAGTAGTAGTAGTAGTAGTAGTAGTAGTAGTAGTAGTAGTAGTAGTAGTAGTAGTAGTAGTAGTAGTAGTAGTAATATTAGTACTACTAGTATGCCCTGTATTGGGAAAAGAACAAACTACCAGCTCATAATACTTCTGTGTGCATCAACCCTCTCACTTTCTCCTTGGAGCGAGCTATGCTAGTCGAAAGAATTCATGTTTGTTGTGGCTCTGGCAAATGAACGAAAAACGGACAGCAGTGCAGCGTGAGTTTCCCGTCCTGCTTAAAAATGTTACTGTTCGCAAATAAAATTTTCGTTTTATATATCGGTAGTATGTGCCTATATATGACTCTCACTCCATATGCCATGTCTGCATATTGTCCACTCTTCATGTTCAGATTGGTACTAAAACTTACGTTCCGGCTACCAAAAGGACGCCAATTAAGTAGGAAGACAGCCTGTTGTTAAGCTCGATTTACAAAAAACTTGCTGTTCTTTCCTCGTTTATTAGGGTTGCAATACCGTCAATACCCGCTGAACCATCTAAAAGCGTATTTAACGCTATTGCTGGAGGATGTGTGCGGTTCGGTGCCTGTTGATGGCATCAGCTGGGATTTTAAGGTAAACATACTGAAACCTACTTAGCACACTTAATCCTATTGACCTCATCCCCTGAAACGGATCGAGTGGTGAGTTAATCGCCAAGCGCTGATCCCCAAGGCGGTTCTGACCTTCTGCTGAACTAGCAACCCTTCGCTGCAGAATTTTGCATAAATTTTCTGCCATCAGATTCAATTGGAGAACGCTGTAGGGTAAAGGCTTGATCCCTAAAGAATATTCTTGACGTAGTTCAACAGAAGCTGGAATAACTAGTTTGTGCTTATTTTTCGTCACCAGTCAGTTATGCCCTGGTGCCCTGTTACAGAGCCTTTTAACAAACAGCCTGGCCTGATTCCAACCCCGGGATCCCGGGCTTGGCGTTGAGTTATGGCTGGTTGGCGACGACGACGAAATGACCATCCTAGTTTTCTTTGTCAGTATCGATGATACTTACCGATTCCTATTTACTCGGCAACGAGCAACTACCCGCATGGGTTCTAGACACGGAGCTCGAAGCAAAAACGGAACCTTCCATATTACGCCCTTCAGTCTGGATAGATCGGTGGGTTTCGTTTATGGTTAATTAATCTTCCTCTATAGAACCAAATTCGAGCGACGTGATATACAGCATTTAGGAAACTTGTGTTCCGTCACCTAAAACAGAAGCGGAAAGTTTATAATTCAAGTGGTTTGGGCCTCAAAACTCGTTATGGCTATTTAAGTTCAGTTTTATGAAGGCGAATGCCTCTGATCTCTCTGTTTGTAATAATAACGACGCAAAAGAAAAATAACAGTGCATACTTAACGTCCAGCAGAAGGTTGACTATATAACCGCAGGCAGCAAGTATGTAACTGTCTGGTACTTGCTGCCATGCGTGAAGCTGTGTTCAATCTATGAATTAACTCTAGTTCACTAACGGATTATTCTGACTGGTGTGTAAGCATAAACGGTTCTCCTCAAGTAGGCAATACAAAGGGAGCCATTGCCTGAGCACTTCTCGCAGGAAGAAGAGGAACTTCCCTTAACCGACAGTCCCCTGGCTATGTGAGGGTGGGGGCTCTGTTTGAGCTGTTGGATTCAACAAAAACGGTTTTTTCCTATTCCTCCTCTTCGAGTAACTTGCGTTTTATTGTTGCTCGTGCAAACGCCAATTTTCCTCTCCGTTCTGCTATACAAGCCTAACGATTGTGGTTAGGCTTGAGGGTTGTGCAAGCCCACCTGAACCGACTGAAGTAACACTTGTAAGAACAATCGGACGGGTGCGTTGAAATAGGCTCAGGAGTTACGTTCGTGGAGCATTTACTTGTGTCTGTGGGAGATTTAGTTGGTGGCATTTGACCTCTCTTTCGGCATCCGACTGATCAGAGACGTTGACTGAACCGCCCAGAGGGCACAGCCGGCGTCTACCGGAGTGGATGTGCTCACTGCATTACCCAACCGCTGATTTGGAAAATAACAGTAAGAGTCCATCGAGGAGGAAATAATTTCATTGAAAAAGCCAGTATGGATTAAAAAGCGGAAGTCAGTAATGTCACTATGTTTCATGATGCCTTGTGTAAATACTTACGAATTTCGTATATTTATCCTCGAGTGGACATTAAACTTAAAAAAACAGACTAGCATATTCAAGCATGATAGAGCCTAGATGAGCCTGGGGTGGAGGAATATGGGCTGGTAAAATGAGAAACAGGCCAAAAAATCGGCTAGGCTGGGTGTAAAACGTATGAAACAGATGTGCCAGTAGTAGTAGTAGTAGTAGTAGTAGTAGTAGTAGTAGTAGTAGTAGTAGTAGAAGAAGAAGAAGAAGAAGAAGAAGAATAAGAAGAAGTAGTAGTATAAGAAGTAGTAGTAGTAGTAGTAGTAGTAGTAGTAGTAGTAGTAGTAGTAGTAGTAGTAGTAGTAGTAGTAGTAGTAGTAGTAGTAGTAGTAGTAGTAGTAGTAGTAGAAGTAGTAGCAGCAGCAGTAGCAGTGGTAGCAGTAGCATTAGCAGCTATGGTTATAGTAGTACTAATAGTATCAATAGTGGTAGTAATAATTGTATTAGTTGTAGTAGAGCCGACGGGGTGGGGTGAGGGTGGCTTGGACAGAAGGAGGAAGGTTTCCTTGTATGGCTTTTGAAGCGGGTACAAATTTGCAGGAATTCTGTCTGTCGAAATGTGATCGAATTAATGCATGTTATACCTGGATTACGGGAAGGCTGTTGGTTTTACTGCCATGGGTAGCTATAACAGTATGTTTGCAATTTTTTGACTGATCTGCTCTTTTACACAAATCAACTTCTTTGAAAAATAAAGAACCATCTTGTCTGTAATCGTTTTTATGCACAATCTGATATTTTCGCATTCCGATGTTTGATCCGATCATACAATGCTTAAGGCATCCTGGCATAGGGATGCGAGCATGAAATTTGACATCTAAAAAGGGATACCGCCAGTATTTTAAAAGGAACTAACTTTATTTACCAAAATATATTTAATAATTTTTCAAAATTGGTTAGTGACTTCTATTTCCTTGCAGTCAGGTTTTGAAAATTCCTCCAAAACAGCTCACTCGAAACCAAGTTTATTTTTGAAATTCGTTTATGTGAGCAGGCTCAACAATTTCCAGAACTGGAGCATAGCGCAAGTTATGCCTATTTAACCGACTTTCACGTTGAACCGAGGATTTCTTGTACAGTTGCATGCGTAAGTCATGCATTCAGATAGTCTGTATCAGCATAACTGGACCTTAAATGAGAAATCGAAATGCGACGCAATTAATTATTGTATTTAGAAACGCATTAAGTCGACCCCACAATTCCAGCCGTTCCACCAACCGCTTTCTTGTAACTAGGACAGCTTTTGTTAATTACTAGATGGTTTTTGGCTTAGGTAGGTTGATAAGTGTGCAACAGGCAAGACGCAGACAGCTGTTCCATGGTTGGTACCGATCTTCAATACGCCATATACCTTATGAAGTGACGTATGTACAGAAGTCAAGTAGGCGCGTTACCCTCACTGATGTGGTTATGATCTTGTTTGATCCCATTCTGTCCACCCACCAGTTTTTTACTGGCGATAACTAACACTGTGTCATGGGAAAACTGCCTTTCAAACGCTTCAACGTTGATTTCCTGGAGGTTTTTACATCCTTACTCTCTTGAGATTTTTCCTTCTTGTTATTTGTAGTAATATGATTCTCAGTACGTTAAACTTTCAAGGAGGCTTACATACCGAATATATTGCTATTTTTACACCAAGGATCACAGGAAAAGCCCGATCCGCGTACCCGGTTAATCGAAACACCAGCAACTTATGTGAGGAAAAGGCAAGAGAAAGGGAACAGGGTAAATCAAACGCTCCTACATCAGATTTCGGCGGAGAACTTGGTGCGTCTAATCTCCGATTTATTCCCAGTCGAAAGGACCATAGCAGTCGCAGTGGGAGCGGACACCGCGGCTCTCTCTCTACGACCGCGGCACAATCCCCTCAGGCCTATACGAGTGGTTCCCATAGCAATGCTGGAGGCCGCCGCCATCCTTCATCGCCCCCACCTTACCATTTTGGCTGTCTCCTCAGCACCAGCATGCCCCCAGTACCCCCGGGTCTACTGGCTCGATCTACTCTATTGGGCAGTGGAGTCGACCGTCGGGGTCCACTGACTGCAGCGGCTGCCGGAAATGTAAATTTTCCCTGTTAAGCGTGCATGTTTTTTCCTAATATTAATCTCCCGATCGTCCGATGTTTTCGGCCATGTTTGGCATTAGCCTTCGGTGAGGTCAGCGCAGGAGTCTATGGTTTTCAGGTCGTGGATTTGACAACTTTGAGAAATAAGAGGGACTCACGGGAACGGGTTCCAGTGTAACCCTCTTATTTCTCAAATTATCGGCCCGGATCTCTCTACTTCGCCAACCGGAGGTCCTGCAGTGTGTTATTGGCGAGACATCAAGCCCACACATATTTCCATTGCCGCAATCTAGCCCTTAGACGTAAACAATAATTGCAGGTCCGTCTGGTATAGAGGTTTCGTGCATTTCACTAGGAGAGTTCTCGCTTGCTAGCTGAGTCACCTGTTGTTTGTTGGAAAGAGAGGGAGAAAACCGCGCCTCTCTTCTCCTTATGAAGACTTCGAACTGGGCAAACCAAGCCTGGTAACAGCAGCAAAGACGAATTTTGATTAATGGTTGCAGGGCTTAAAATTGTTTCTGCTCTGTGTCGGTCATTCTCGGATATCAGCAAGATCTCCAGCAGATACACTGGTGTGCACGCAATCGTATGTTTATGAAAGGGAACCTAACAGTCGCAAGCATGGCGTCTTTTGACCAGGGTTAAGGAGGTTGAAACAGCAACCACGTTTATCAACGGGTAGCATTCGGACTAACCCATGGAGGGATGGGCTAGCTGTGCATAGTGCGACCCTTAAATTCCAGAGTAAGATACAAGAGTCGCATTAAGCTGACTCTACCTTGTTTCCTTTCACCTGGAAGCACTTGAATGTGCAATCTGATCGTGATTGCAATGAAGAATTAGATATACCAAAGTGTGGCGTTTTTTAGGCTTGTGGATTTTGTTTATGCCATTGCGGTTAAAGTCCTGCCATGTCCTGTATTGCACGTGAGGATTTATGGAGTGGACAGATGAGCGATAAACCTTGGTGGAAAGGTCGCCACCAGAGTGCGTCTAAGAAGATGCTGGTCAGTCCACATCGCCTCATCTATAACCCAAGGTTCCATCAACTTACGCACTACGCGACGACTGCACACCAGTAGTAGCTTTCGTTGTGGACGCAATAAATCACGGTTACTGATTCGTGGTTTCCGACATTTCCAGTTGTTTACCCGGTACACCAGTTGTGAGCCATAGTGCATAGGCTAGGATGTCTCAACAGTAATATTTACCAAAGCACGGCTTATCCCCTCATTGCGAACGGGTCTATGCATGTGTCTTTAACTGATTCTGATCCACACTTTCCAGAAAATTGACCCCGACTTCCGGACGTGGCATATGTGGTTCAAACTTAGCGAATAAAACCAATACGCGTTCTCATCCACCTCCTTTTTGCCAGGAGGAATTTGTGCACACAGGCAATCTGCAATGACCGTTGCCCTTTGAAAAACCTAACGACAATCTAGTCATAGAGAAGGACAAGTTCGATCATCCTTTAACTCGCCAGATCTCATATAGACATTGGCACGTACAGCAGAACTTGCTCCTTCCCAACAAGGACAAATAAAGAGAATAGGAGCAGGCTGGCCTTTTTTCTGCAACTACCGCTCCAGGGAAAAACGACGGGGTGATGGAGTCACCCACGTTAACAGAACTGACATTGTCTGGAAGCTGCCCCCCCCTTCACGTAAAATCGACCTTCGACCTACCAAACCGCCGATTTCACTGCTCGGAACGAAATTTATCGTCAGTATAAGTACCTATGCTCCGACCAGGCCAAGCTCTAAAACCGTGAATATCAAGTTCCTAGCGGACTTGTAGACCCGCTTGTGTTTGTGTAAAAATACGATAATCTGATTAGTATCGGAGACCTTAATGCAATCTAGGAAGCGACTAGACAGCATGTGAGGGATGTCTGGCGCTCAAGGGCTAGGAAACAGCAATAATAAAGTTTGTCTACTGATGAAAATCTTCACGGAACAACACTGCTCATTATCAACCTCGGCCTTTGTTTTGCCGATCGCACTGGTCCAGCCAACGCCGCTGGTAAATGGTTAGCTGCCAGGCCCCGTAACATGTTTGTGGAAAAGGCCATCTCTAGTGCGAATATATGTACCCCTTTAGTCAAAAAGATCCTCAAGGAGGCCAGCGCCACCTCTGAACCTGCGTTGATAATGCGGACATGTGCGAAGTCGTTGCCTCTTAAGAAAATTGCTTCTGAAGATTGTTTTGTGTTTTTGACGCCTTGCACTGGCCTCTTGTAAGCGATCAACTTCCGAGTTCGCCGCCTTGCACTAGATAGTAGATCACCATGCCTGCCTTTCGGTAAGAATGCTCCTCATTTGCCTTAATTTACTCCGAACCATTTCAGCAGTATATTCACTGTGGCGTCCCTCGCTTCCTCCATTACCAAAATCCTCGATAGCAATGTCAGTATTTTAAAATTGATTTGACAGGTATTCGTTACAACGTTACCGCTCCTACGAAACTGGCTTTACTTCAGCAACGCAAAGAAATCAGGCAAGTTAGTCGATTCCAGGACTTCAGTCCCCGGCATCCAGCCTTGCTAACTCACCTGTACGGAGCTTCAAATATAGCTTAGTGAAACTGCCGCACCTGGCCAAGAAGGATCTTGGGCCATCTTTGGGATTTCCTATTTCCAAAATCTTTGGGCATATTTGCTTTTTGGGGTTCCTTGAATGTAGTAGGTGACTACGTCCGTAAGCCTTACATGCAGGTTTGGTTTTTTTCCGAAACATTGCGCAACTTTGACCTCTTCGCCTCTTCTGTAATTGGTGGCATTCCTTTGGTGAGACCTCTGCAGATCACCTGACAATTAAATTGGATTATAGTGAGTGAATTTGCACAAGCCTCGTCTATTTTTTCAGGATGCTTGCTTCTCTTACCTACTTTACTTCCATGTCTGAATGGGTTAGTTTGGTATGCAGTGCATGATTTGGAGAGCCCCGGGCGTTGGTTGAAAGTTATTTAGGGACCAAGCGAAGTCGCTTCGGTCTTCACTGAGACCTGTGGAACAACCTGCAACTCCAAAACATTACAAGTCGCACTTCGGCAATCCAATCTCTCTTATCTCTCAATATAGGCTTGGATCTAATGTTAATATCTATTAAAGCGGCTCTAAATCCTACTTCAAAGATCCCCGAGGACTCAGAGGCCAAATACAAACTCAGTATGGCGACTATGGTCCTCATAGATTAGTAGGGTATACAAAAGCGATTTTGAGCTACTTATATGCATGAGGGGTAATACTGCTGGCAGTTTATATTTGACAGAAACAGACAGAGACAGAAAGTAAGTTCAGTTCTAGTTAGAGGTGACTTCAATGCACTCCGGGATATACCAGTTCAAGCTCACTTGTCCAGACAACCCTTATATCAGTTTGGCCGTCGTACTCCGACGATGTCCACCATGATGACGCAGGGACGGTGACTTGTGCGGAAATTTGTTTTAAATGATAGCATACTTTCACTGCATCTATTGCACTCTCTCTTCGCCTTACCTGCCAGTCAAGGCATTTTCCGGAAGACCGGAGGCGGGGTCGAGCGCAGGAGAATCATATCCCACCATAGTCATAAATGGCAACAGTGGGTGGTGTGGCATGAACCGGCACCTACGCGTGCTTATGTTGGGCACGCGCACCCACCATGGGCGGCATTTGTTATGGGACCGCATTCCAGAATAATAACGCCTGCCGTACCCTTATTCGGCACCCATGCTGGTCCAGCGCATCTACCATGCGGCCCCTTTAGGGGGCATTGGCAACCTTTGCATAAGAAGGCCAGGACAGCATGTATTACAATTAGGACCCTTTGGAATTTCTTGTTCGTGTGTGCGTAAATATCGAGTTGGCTGTAGTCCTCGACTTCAGCCTTCGGCCCTCGTCTCGCAAGCGATGAATTAAACATGGCAGTCCATTCAAACGCGCACTTTCAATGGTGACCGGTTGCTCAATTGGAACAAACTTAATAATGAGTGACTCCTTATGCTTATGTACGCTTAACGGCTATTTACTATTCTTACAAATTCTGAGAAATAATGTTCCGTTCAACTAAGCCACTGGCGGTCGCAGAGAAAGTCAGACAGGCTTTTCAGGCTCGAATGAAGTGCAGATGAAACAAAGTTCACAAGGTAAGCAGTTACAAGCAGATATACCGCAAAGGAACATCGTGCATTCCGCAAGCATTTGCGAAAATTAAGGTTTAGAAGCAGCAAGAGCGGCACATTCTAAACCCTAATCCACAACTTTAGTTGCTGAGCTATTATAATTATTTGACTGTGTAAGGTCTCTTGTGCTTACTAATGACCTGGTTAGACCAAAATTGTCAACTCAGGCTGCAGGGGTGTGCGCATCGAAAGTTTTTGATCACAGAAGCTTTTGGACCAGATCTGCTGGGCGTATATTTGGCAAACTGCCCTTTCGGAATTTTTCGGCAAAAAAAAATAACAGCTGCACGGCATAGTTCACATTCTTTTAAACTGCGGGTGCAGCACAGTATAAGTGTTTGTCATATTACAGGTCGCCCTGCGCAAAACTCTAGGTTTAAATTTAAGGTTCAAGTTAGGCCTCAGATATAGGTAACCCTCCCCTCTGAAAATGAGCGCAAGTCCACCTGAAGTGCGGGGGAGGTACGTATACTCGTAATCAGCCAAATGGCTCAACGTCTAAACATCTGCCGACTACTGGCTGCTATTGTTCGGATAAAAGCATTGCACTGGCGCACCATGCAGCGCCATTACTTTAAAACAACAACTAAAGTGGTGGTGGCGGTAGTGGTTTTATGAAAGACTGAGACTAGCAACGGTGAGAAGAAGGTTTCCCTATCTCAACCGCCAGGCCAATTTTTCACGTGAAATTGGCCAGTTACGCTCGTATTACCTCGGCCCGAGTTCTACGAAGAGCATAACGTTCTCAGGCATAGACTGCAGTTTAGGAGCCTATATGGGGAAATCACTGGCTTAATCCTTTAGCCAGTGACCTCTCATCCTGCGGACCACCAGCTGGGCATTTCTGCTGACGGTTGACATATTTTTGTTGTACTCGTTTGGAGATGTTCACCCGGTTCCCCTATTACAGGAGCCGAGCAGCTGTCTCTCCCAGATAACCCGATCCGTTTTGCCTTGATGGTTTCAATTCTCATGTTGGTAATTTTTTGTGCTACTTGCTACATGTGCTACATGTCTGCTGATTCACGTTGTTGCCGATGCCACTTATACGAATGCTGACTTGTCTGCCCTCGCTGACACATGTGCTCCCTAGATGACCCGAGTGGCTGTTGAATTCGACGAAAACGGCGACCCCGTTGGCTCATGACATGGGTTATTCAGACGGCGCTGAATTCGCGTAAGTCCGCAACGCACGCCGCATGGCCGCCCTGGCACGTCAACCAACGCATCCATTCCTCAATCAACGCTAGCCACTCGGCCCATACTGTCACCGCCTGGGAGGAGACATATACATATATATATATATATATATATATATATATATATATATATATATATATATATATATAGAGTATATATATATATATATATATATATATATATATATATATATATATATATACATATATATATATATATATATACATATATATATATATATATATATATATATACATATATATATATCATATATATATATATATATATATATATATATATATATATATATATATATATATATATATATATATATATATATATATATATATATATATATATATATATATATATATATATATATATATATATATATATATATATATATATATATATATATATATATATATATACATATATATATATATATATAGAGAGAGAGAGAGAGAGAGAGAGAGAGAGAGAGAGAGAGAGAGAGAGAGAGAGAGAGAGAGAGACCGTCATTTGTGCAGCCCTCAGTATAACACATCTGACATGCGTTCACTCCCCACAACGCACTGCTAATCGCGACTAGATTGACGGAATAATTAGGCCCGCTTTTGGGTTCCGTGGCAGTCCGATCTGACGGTTGTCAGCGCGCCGCTTACACGTGCCGCCTTCTTTCAAACTAGCACGCATGTTAATCACTGCTCGCGCGCGCGTGACTCAGCCGTCCGCTCGCCGACACAGTTACACCGATCGATATTTTTCCCTTCATCGATTGGTTACAAGCCGCACAAGCGCAGACATCGGCACACCATTCGCACCAGAGCTAAGAACTTGAACAACTGACACGGCTGGTCGGAAGACCTGCCGCCTCTCCCGACTGAGTCGCGTGTAAGCCCTCACATCTCGAAAAGCTTGCTGTATGATTCGATCCCCTCGGCCTTTTGATTTGGGAATCCTCGGCTTGTCGACAATCCCACCTCGATAGTTCCTTTTTCATGGCCTTCGAGCTAGATCTCACTTTTATGAGATCTGTGCTCGTGTCTGATTCGCGCTAATCGAGGACTTCGCATCACGTCGGCCAGTGCACCAAACCTTATGCCTGGTCGACTGAACTTGAACACTAGGACACCTACGAGGTAAGAGGGGATTACGTACATCCACCTCGCAGTAGCCGCTTATTTTCCTCATTCTAAATAACCGAAAGCGCTCTGAAAATGTAATGATACGCTAAGAGCCGGAGGCTGGAGATTTACCAGTTAAAGGGATATCTTGGCCCACTTAGCACTGAGGACCGAAAGACAATGACTTTTCCCTAACGTGACACCCTTTCTTTTTGGGATGCTGGGCTCCCTCAATGAAGCCTGGAATGTGTGGCGTGTGCAAAAGGGTTTTCAGCTGTCAGCCGTTGCGTTCACATCCACCGCTTGACTATGTATTTCCCGTGGAATATGATTGGCATGGGAAAAGCTGGGTGAGTTGGGTGCAACACACGTCTAATTAAAAAAGAAAGGTTTAGAGAACGTACGCTTTCGATTATTCATCATCAGACCTTTACAGTAATATAAGGATAGAGTAAACATCCAATAAACAGTAAGTATGGGGTAGAGGGTTGAGGGGGTTCAGAGATCAGGGGGTATAGTCTAGTCCTATCATGGGACAGAGGGAGGAGGAGGAGGAGGAGGGAGGAGGAGGAGGAGGGAGGAGGAGGAGGAGGAGGGAGGAGGAGGAGGAGGAGGAGGAGGAGGAGGAGGAGGAGGAGGAGGAGGAGGAGGAGGAGGAGGGAGGAGGAGGAGGAGGAGGAGGAGGAGGAGGAGAGGGAGGAGGAGGAGGAGGAGGAGGAGGAGGAGGTGTCTGACCCTTAGCTAGGTTTCTGCTTCGTCGCTGTAGCGCAACGTGGCAGGTGCGAATACGCATGCTGAGATTGTCTTCGGCCAAGGGAGCCGTACGGCCACTATAATCGCCTTTGGCGAGCACCAGGTTGGGTTGGTTAACTGTATGGCCACTACCTCTGCCATCGCAAGTATCTGCTGACACAGTAACCTGGAGTGTTCAGTCAGCAATTTATGGATGACACGGAATGCTTGGTTGACGTCTACCCGGTGACCACTGTCAACCAAGTGAGCCACAATTACGATAGATATGAACTTTACCATGCCTTGATTTAGCCAGGCAGGATGGTGCTTGCACATCCGCTTGGATAGGTGCCTGGTTGTTTGACCACTATAACCTGCCCCACAGGAGCAAGTTTAGGCGTAGATGCACATGGGAGAGGCCTGAAAGGGTCTTCTGTCCTTGCCTTCAAAGCGAAGAAATGGAGTGCCTGAGAACACTAGTCTTATCTTTGCGGCTGGGTAAGTGTGCGCGATAGCAGCATTTAAGCGAGGATGTAGAAGTTCGCTCGCCGAAGTTCGCTCGCTCGAAAAGGCAAAATAAAAAAATAAGTGCTTCTTCTCAGCCGTCGGCAGGTCCAATTTTTTGGGGCGTTCCTACATATATTTATTGATAAACTTCCCGAGAAATCCGTTTATTTGCAGTGTTTTCGCATAAGGGCGAGTTCATTCTTAAATGTATCAGTAGTACATATCCTCCTAGCTTGGCTTGGAGTGGTACAAAACTATAAATTTTGTGTATTGGCGTGTCCATGTTGCCTTACGAAATACTATGAATTGTTACATCAGGCGTTCTGTTAAGTAGGACGTCCAGAAAGGGGAGGTATTCTCCTTTCTCTTTTTCCAAAGTGATGGTTAGCCCTGGTTGAGCCATATTCACTTTATGCAGCAGGGTGTCCAACTCAAGATTTTCATCTGCTATTGCAAAAATATAATCTACATATAGAGAATAGGAAAAAACGATCCTTTATACCTGGAGAGAGCTGGCTGTTTTCTAGTTTTCCCATGAATACATCAGCTAGTAGAGGCCCAAGGAGTGATCCCATTGCTACGCCATCGATCTGACGGTAAAATTGACCTATTAAATTTACTTGCACACTGAGCATGCAGCGAAAGAGCAATTCCTTGAGGTCTCTGAATGGCATGCCGATTGGGAGCTCCCGTCTCACAATCTCGTCCCATAAAAATTCTATGGTCTCCGTGAGGGGAATATTAATGAACAAAGATGCGACATCTAAGGACCACATTGTTTTTCCATTGATATTTGTGTTTCTTAAGGAATCGATGAATTCAAATGTTTTCCGAAGGTTATGTGGTGCTTTTAGGTGTCGAATCGGCTAAATCAAGGCATGGTAAAGTTAATATATAGCGCAATTGGGGATCATTTGATTGACAGTGGTCACCGGGTAGACGTCAACCAAGCATTCCGTGTCATCCATAAAGTGCTGACGGAACACTCCAGGTTCCTGCGTCAGCGGATACTGGCGACGGCAAAGGTAGTGACCGTACAGTTAACCAACCCAAACGTATGCTCGCAAAAAGCGTTTATAGTGGCCCTAAGGCTCCCTCGGTCGAAGACAACCTCAGCATGCGTGTTCCCACCTGACACGTCGCGCTACAGCGACGAAGCAGAAACATAGCTAAGGGTCGGACACCTCTTTCCCCTCCCCCTCCTCCTCCCTCTGTCCCATGATAGGAATAGACTATAACCCCTGATCTCTGAACCCCCTAAACCTTCTACCCCATACTTACTGTTTATTGGATGTTTAAACTTGTGTTAATCTATCCTTATATTACCGTAAAGGTCTGATGATGAATTATCGAAAGAGTACGTTTGTCAAACTTGTCTTCTTAAACAGGTCTAATTATGATAAATTATTTAACACACAAATCACTGCCATGCCCACCTCGTGAGATGGCGCTTTTCGCCATCACCCGCAGTTAACGAGATATCACCTGACCCATGTCTGGCACGCCGGTCCTTGAGCTTGATGGTGCCCGCTGAACACTGTTTCACGTTATCCTGCACCTTCGCACTCCCACGCAGTCTGTCACTCCTGGGAATCCGTCATGCGCCAATCCTCTGGTTCGTGCTAATCCTCCTACTTTCGCCTACCGCCGTTGAGCGTTCGAGAGGCTACCGTTGAGCCTGGGTCCACGTGTGAGAGCAAGCGAACGGTTTTTTTTGGCTGATTGCCCGCTTGCCCCAGCTTTTCCTCCTCTGCCTGTTCCGTGATTAAATGTTAAGTATGCGTATGTCTGCACATCGGACACAGCTTGTCAGTGGGAGTAACAGTGGTTTAGTCATCACTTACCTACTGAGATCTCTTAGATGTCAATGAGACATATCAGGCCTAAGGAAATATCAGCACTAAAACATCGGAGCAAAGGAAGGTTTAACATAAATAATCTGCCTGCCCTTAATGTGAAAGAACTTCCAAAACTAACTTATTTACGCCATGCTCTGACACTTATTATTTCTCCTACTGACTAAAAACCACAACTCGGTGTTTTCTTTGCAATTCACTGTGTGATTAATTTATTTGGTCGTCGTGTCTATCTATCATATTCGTGTCTCGTGAGTCCACCAATAGGGTTTTAGCTGAAGTTTCACACGTCTTCCTCCCCCGAACTGTATGCTCGATTCGCGAATCGATTAATTTCTGACCGATCTGTCATTCCGTCATTCATTCAGAGCGTTTCCGGCGCCTTTCGTCTAAGGTATTTCCGTCTTAGTCCGTAGTGTTTGAGTTGGTTTGTAAATTATTTGTCGAGGACAAATAAATGCTATAGGCGAAATTAATGCGATTGCTGCAGTCCGCAAAATGTTTTCGTAGAGCATAGTGTTTATGACGAATCGCTCACTCGCCCGAACGCAACTTCTCCACGGCCTGTAATTTCGTGACATACTGCCCCGATTCAAGGTTTAAACTTAAATGACTTTCAAATATAACGACGGAATAGCAGTACGATGTGCCCAGGAAACCCACACATACAAAATTTATCAACAGATATCTATTTTGAACTAAATATAAAGATTGGCATGATTCAACACTTTGTTACGTTAAGTTTCAAAATCTTCCCTAAAATTTCATTAATTCGTAGAGTATTTTGGCAGATTTGAATAATTCCTTTGACCCAATTGTGAAAAACTCACTGGCGAGGGTTCGAATCCCACCGAGGCCACCGAGTTTTTCACAAGTGGGTCAAAGTAATTTTTTATAAATTCCTTAAGACCTAGTGGATCTGCATTTCCTAAATAGAAACCATAACGATGCGTACAGGAGACTCTCGGATATCTTTAACCGTGTAGGTAGAGGGGATTAGCACAGCGTAGCCTGCTAGATCTTTATTAGGGTGGTTGATTCGGTATGCGAGTTCCGTTTCACTGGTTGGGCGGCGACTGTACACCGACCGCTCAGACTCCTTCATAGGGCTTCCAGGTTGCAATTTCTAACCAGGGCCTTCTAATAATTGCATCCTACCGGTACCGCAGATTCTTCTCTCTCGCTTCCTCGCTTTATACACAGCACATTTAATGTCATCGACTGATGGTGGAAGTTCTCTCTCAACTGCAAGTGTCCTCTAACGGTAAATAATATCAGAGAATAAGGGGATCTCTTCAGGGCAGCCTCAAAGATGGCCTAAATTTTCCTGGCTTCGCAGTAATGAGTGAGCCTTTGCGGTGTAAACACGCCTCAAGAGCAACTTATAATGATGCCCAGCTGGGCCTTTGTGTCCCCATAAACTTCGGCTTACGTAGAGTTCAATTCCTGGGGAGGATAAACGCATTGACCAGAAGTGTACGCATGAATTATGATAATATGTATAGGTGTAGAGGAAGGGCCCTTTCTTACTTGTTTTGCCACACCGGTTCGACAGGGTTTCTAAATCCGTACGTATGATAATGGAGCCCCGGGGCTGTCATGCGTCCTGGGGATATGCGCTGAACGTATAATTGTGCACTGACCAGTGTGCATTGCACATGCGGCGGAAAATTGTTGTTGCGTTAAAATGAGTGGCCCAATTTTGAAGGGTATATTTGCCCACCGTTGGGCCGAGAATTGGCTGAGGAATAATGCAAAAATATTTTGTAAAAATTATCCATAAACCCTTTTACTAATATTCCCTGAGTGAGACCCTTTTTTCTCGCGCTAGCAGGCTACGTTTATTTTTAGGTAAGGGTGCCTTGTATGGCCGCCTAAACAGTACACGAGAAAAAGGACTGCCCACAATGCATGTGGCCTTGAGCTAAATTTCAAGGAAGTTAGGTCGAGGATTAAGGTAAGGGTTAGGGTTAAGTTTAGGGTTATAGTAAGTTTGAGGTGAAGGTCAGAATTGGGGTTAGGGTCACGATTAGGCTAAGGGTTAATGTTATTATCGTGTTACCTGTAGGGTTTAGGGTTTAGGATAGGGCTAGGGTTAAGATCAAGGTGACAGTTTAGTTTGTATGTTAGGGTTAAACGTAGCGTTAAGCCACGGGTATATTTACCCTTCCTGAAATTTACCACAAACCCACCTATTCTAAGCGGGCGAGGCGGTTCCTATTCCCCGTGTCCTATTTAGGTGGCCATACAAGGCACCTCTTCCTTTTGTTACTCTCGGGAGACAATGCACGAGGTGCCCCTTTTCCAAGTCGCATGAAGCTACTAATAAGTAGCACTATTCGAGGAACCTACAGGTGGCATTTGCTCGCACTCTGAGAAGTGAGGGAGGGAGGGTGGATGTTTCATGTTGATCTATTGACAGTCCCGGCTGAAAGGATCAGAATGAGGTGCTCTTTGCCATAACATTAATATGACAAACCTGTTTTTCTTTAGAGACGTCATATCAACTCTGTTCAGTACCCGGGCTCCCAGTGAGATCGCGTCTTTGTAACGCAGTTAGTCACTCTCGGCTAGCATGTTGGGGACATAGTCGTATTTTCTGACTGTTGGTGGGAAAATAAGCTAATTGCCGTTTGTCTTAACACCTCGTGGGGCCTGGCGTTAAGTTGTTGAGCGTGGAAAGGGGCCATGAAGGGTAGGCCCTGTCCACACTAACTATGCAGAATGCTGTGTGCGACTGTACTTGCAGACATGTCCTGACGTGGCAGTGATGTAGCCCTACCTACCGTGGCTGTCGGCTTTGTCTCCAATCCCCCTGGAGAGATCCCCACACGCATCAGGGTTCGCCTAATTGCTGTTGTTCAACAGTGCGTGTCTCCGTGTCTGGTGCCCTCTGCCAAATGCCATATGCTATCCCTAGAGCCTGACTCTCATAAACTCCAACATAAAGGTGGATGCTGCTAGCAGGAAAGACAACAAGGCTCCTTAATGCCGACCTAACTTCTTCCGTCAAAGTTTTATCAGTGAATGCAGATATTTGGTGGTGTATAGTGTTACATTTGGCTGTCTGTGCCCCCATTAACAGGTCACGTGATAGATACTCTGGGTCCCGTGCATCTACTAGGGGCCAAATCAGGGTGCGAAAAATGCCGCCCATGGGGGGGAGGGGCGTGGTGGCACGCGTAGGTGTAGGCTCACGCCGCGCCAGCCACCTGCGCCCACCTGCGGTCTTCTAGACTCCGTTTTGACACCGGGCAGAGGTTGTTGCGGGAAGCGAGTGCGGTAGCTGCAGCGCAAGTATACTATCACTATCATGCAAGTCACAGTCCCTGCCCCACCATGCTGTGGAGCACTTGGTGGACCTTGTCGGATACGACGGTTGAACTGTCCTGTGGCTGCCATGACGGTTTCTGTGAAAAAGGCGTGAGCAGACTCAGCCAAATTCCAGGAATATTTAATGGAAGTTACTAACGGTTGGCATACCCTTTTTACTGGAAGTAGTTGTTTGGCTGCACACACCTTGCAGCTTAGAATCTTGGTGTCCATGTATAACTTGATACTGAAATTACTAAAATGAGTTATTAAGGATCGTATTCTTACCAAAATTTTGGCGCGATGATCCCACCTCTTTTTGCTAGAGACTTTTCATGCAAAATGTACACTTTAAAACTATAGGCAAAATTAGGCCAGATAGCATTCTCTCTCCCCAACTTTTATTAACTTGTGCTTGCGAAGGTAACATCCAAATTACCCTAAGCATCGCCATTAGGGTCACAATCGCTAGTTTAACCGCAATTCTCCTTGTAGGACATGGATTAGTAAGTTTTTTCTAAAAAGCATCCCGTTGTTCCCTTTATTCCTACAGGTAAAAGTTATTCTCTGTGTGCGTTTGCCAAATTGTCCAAACGAATCCACTAAGGGGTCATCAAACGGTGGTGCCAGTTCCCTGGCTTCCAATGTCATGCCCAGCGTCTCCATCGACCCACGCCGTAAGCAAGTGACCCTCATTCATCCGGCTCCCAGCAGACGGCGTTTCAGCCTTGCTGCTCCGAAGATGTTTGCCTTTGACGCGGTCTTGACTCAGGAGGACCCACTGGTAAGTGGCTCAGCTTGTGAGTCCACATATGATGTCATTTTTTGCGGAAAATAAAAGCCTGTGCGTTAAAATTTTTAAATTCATTTTTTTTAATAGACGAGGCAGCTTTTGCACTAGCCACAATAAGTGGAAATGTCCATTTGGTAAAGCACATTCGTGTTGTCTTTGTTCCAATAGAAGACGATGGACGCACTGAGGAAATGCTTGTTTTGAGATGAGTAGAATGCCTCTCCAGGCCCTCTCTTTCCCCTCCTGCCGGCCTTGAAAGGTCGCCTTTTATCCAAAAGCTTCCGAAATGGTTGATCTCCGAAAATGTTGTCAATGATTCGTGCTATTCAGCACGTTGCGGTAGAACACGGCAACAGACGGGGTTTTTTCCTCACTACAAAAAACCCGAAAATTACTCCAAGCCTTGTCATTTCGTAAACTTAGGCTTGCATTCGTCTAGCATACATGCATATAAATTCAAGGAGTTGGGTGCTAGGGGGGTTGAGTAAACGACAGCTCTGTCCGGAAAAACGCCTACATTGGCGTAGTCTTCTGACGTAAATTCTAGTGCTGCCAGAAGAAGAGGCGTATTTACGTCCAGTTTAACCTCTACCACCGTAGTTACTATGTTAAATTCAAAAAATAACCACCTCAGCAACAGCTGACCATCACCCACCCGCCTCCCATCAGACGGTATTTTGTCCCTTTTTCGGCATTCACCGTTCCCACATGCAAACATGTTTACTAAAAGATGTTTACTAAAACATGTTGACCAAAGACTAACAACACTGCAGTGACCCCTGTAGGAGAAACATTTCGATGGGAGGAAGAATGCTTATTGTAATGGGTGAAGAGCAACTGCCTCAGACTTCTCCGGCTACGGCAAACCGATGCTTTATTGTGCACCTAAAGTTCCTCCGGTAGCATCGCATCAAGCCAGTTATGTCCGAAGCATTTTAGTTTTCTAGACGGCAAGGGCGGATTTGCCAGTTTTTCCACTCTCCTTTTTGAACCGGTACGCTAGTCGTGCGAGCAGACATTTTCTAGCTTAAATGCCGTGCAATTGACATATATGTTTCCTCTTAATACAAATTAACCAGTGAACTCGAAACAAGGGCCTCCATAACCCTAACC
Organism: Schistocephalus solidus; assembly: GCA_017591395.1. Lineage (NCBI taxonomy): Eukaryota > Metazoa > Platyhelminthes > Cestoda > Diphyllobothriidea > Diphyllobothriidae > Schistocephalus > Schistocephalus solidus. The sequence goes on along the minus strand of WEDG01000067.1, from coordinate 35,824 downwards.
GCTATAGCTATTTATGCTTCCTGCTCGTGGATGGATAAAAGATACACATCCTTCGCCTTCAAGAAGAAGTTAGTGGTGTCGGATGCTCTTGAGAAAGAACAAATACTTTCCTACCCCAACACCGCTTTTGGCTCGGTCGAACTACCAAGCCTCTGGTGCATAGAAAAAAATATCTGGAAGAAAACTGGTGCATACAAACTGAGAAACAGGCTGGATAAACGAGGGCAGGTCCTGTGTCCGTCAGTAGACGGTGTGCGGAAAACTTGTTTCAAGACTTGTGTGTAGTAGTAGAACCTACTGAAGTAAGGGGTACATGTTTCCGTCCAGGACCAAGGCTGACTTACCAAGAAAATCCACAGATGCTGCGTGTTGTTGTTGCCAATGTATATTTGATGAGGTTTCGTCCATCCGCATATAAGGCCTTGTTGAATCGTAAAAGTAAGAAATAGAACGTGTTCATGGCAAGTTTTCTCTCAGATTTATTCTACGTGAAGTATTTTTGGAAGGTCTTTTAAGAAAACCATAGTTTGACCTCTTATATGGAAAGCGTAGGGGAACAAAACTTGTCTACATCGATAACCCGTCGTACACGACAACAGAAGGCTGATGATATAAATGATTAGAGCCACGGGTGCCCATTTCTCTATATCACTATAGGATAGACGTTTTACTGCGCCCTGTCTTGCGCAGCTGGGAACATAAGATATTTATTTCGAATTTACCGCGAACTTTGGCCATTCTTTAGCCCAACAATAATTACTGGTATGGGGAACACAACGAACATTTTATGACGGTGGTTTTATTGGTGCTGCATAATTGTGTCGAACGGCCGCGATTAACCCATCCGAATATAAACGTCACCAAAGAATACTTGACTTTGAAAATATGTATTCCATTAATTCTTCGTCCCTAACTACCAACCACTGATGAAATTTTACGAAGGCATTTAACAAAGACCAGACCCTGAGGACTCGAATGTTTTAAGATATTGTCCTCATAATTTTTTCTGCTCTGATGAATGCGAAATCACTCCGTTCAAACCGTCATGACTTTCATTTTACTATCTACTGTTATGCATCGGCTTATCAATAATCGAACATATCACTACTAGTTAAATTTGTGACCTGCCAACGGTCCTAAATACCTAAATTGATGCCTTCCATGAAACCTCGACATTCATACGGAGTTTTTACATCTAACTATCTCCTTTACCATTGTTTCCGCATATCTATTTCAACTAGCAACTTCAGCAACTTCTGACCGAAAATGATTGGTTGTTCCGAAATTGGAGCCTCCCATCCTCCTCCTCCTACCCCCTCCTCCCCCTCCTCCTCCTCCTCATCCTCTGAGACCCCTGTAATCGTCTTGTGATTCTTGCTCGTATTTGTTGCCAGGTTCAAGTGTACCAGAAGTTTTCAGTTGAAATTGAGGTTGAGTTTGTTTAGTGACCAATGCAGCACCGTAATAGTGAAGTTCTGAAGCCACGCCTCTGTCTATTTTGTCGTTTGCAGCTGACATGCACCTTGATGAAAGATACTTATCTTAAAATAATTATGCACATACAGAAGCAAGATCACTTCTGTAGGACGCGGTAGTCTATCTGACGTTCGCAAACTGTATTCGACTTTCCTCACCGAAATTGAGGTTGTTTTTGATCATTAATTGTCCGCTTTTGCTAGACGACTGATGCACGGTCGTGGATTCTAGTCCAGATCGAGAGAGTGGTATCGCCCACCCCATAGTCAGTTAACGGTGCTCCGGTCAATGAGCATTTTTTAGTCTTTCTACTCGCGGGTTCTATTTCTCAGCTGAGTACAGAGCCTGCCTCTTGTGATGTAGAATTAGGCGGGAAATGTGCATCGGTAGAATCGGAAGGACGGCCAGTCCAAAATTATTCCAGTCTTCCTCTGTGGGCAGTTAAAACGCGGTGTTCACAAAATGTCATTTAAATTATGGATACCACCAGAGGCCCTGCAAATCTTGTGCAGAAGAATAATGTTAAGCATGTTCAAAATTTGTTCTTGAGCAGTGTCTCTCAACTTTTACCTATGCCCCTTTTTGTAGGCTGAAGTCTGTTCCTTGGCACTCACCGACGCAGTCTACTCGGTCGTCCACGGTACGGACAGCTGTGTACTCTCCTTAGGACACTCCAAAACAGGTGGGCTTGTGTTATTGTCAACTCCAATTTCTCTTCTTTTGAACCTAATTTTATTTGGCAGAGGAAGATTCCCAAATGTGAGTTGCGGAACAAATGGTTAACTCCCGTAAGATGACGATAAATATTTTTAGGCGGATACTGAGTACTTTTATCTTCTTCTGAACTGTTAAAGAAGATTTCTTCTGATATTTTCTCTTGCCGTCAGTCATAGAAGCCATTCCATAAACTCCATGACATTCAGTGGAATGTATCGTTGGAAAAACGGATAGGGCTGCCTTGTATGACGGCCTAAACTGGACACGGGAACGGGAACCGTCCATACTACATGCGGCTTTGCGCCGAAATTCCAGATAAGTTAGGTTTCGGATTAAGGTGAGAGTTAGGTTTAAGTTTAGGGTTAGGGTTAAGCTTGGAGTTAAGGTCAGAGTTGGGGTATGTTAAGGGTTAAAGTTTGGGTTCACGCTAACTACAGGGTTAAGGTTTAGGATAGGGCAAAGATTAAGATTGAGGCTACAAATTAATTTTATGTTAAGGTTTGTGTTATGGTTATTAAATGGGAATATTTACCCCTCCTGAAATTTATCGCAAGGCCACCTATTTTAAATGGGCAGGGTGGTTCCCGTTTGCATGTCCTGTTTAGGCAACCATACAAGACAAACCTACCGAAAAATGTTAACCACGTTGGTTGCGCTATAATTTTCGGTATCTCCATTCCCACTAATCTAGGACGCGTAGACCGCGCTGGCGGTATGGTGTATGCTGTTGCAAATACGCTTAGCAAGGTGGATATAGACTATGCGTGCGGCACGGGCATGTGGTTACACCAGGACGCGGGGACAGTCGATGGATTCCCAAGAAGGTTTTTCGAATGAAGGAGCATACTGATCACTCCCAGGGACATATCTTTTTTATCAAAGCGTTCGCACATCTGCAGTTGATTCGTCATGGATACTTCCGTGACTACATGCGCAGTAACGACAAGTATTAGCTAGCACACTGTTAGATGGTGGAGCTTCTGCACCCCATTATCCATTTTACGGTGCATTGCCAGAACAGTGAGGCCATCCTATTATTTTGTCTATCCATCCGCTGACGCGGCACTCAGTCGGAGGATATTCAGGCCGTGGGAAACATATACTGCCGATTGTTTTTATTCTCAGGCTATCTGGTGTTGAAATCATGTGGTTGACATGCAATACCGAGTGTGGTTTCTAGCGAGCGTTGTGACCTTCCTTGATAAATAGAAACTGTTCCTTGCACACATACCCTCAAGACATCCTACTTAGTAATAATGTCTTGTAATTACACCACCAAAACCGATATCCCTCTGGGATAACCATTTTTGGACAGCTGATGGTGCCGGAACACAAGTACAAAGGAAGTAGGATTATTGGACGGTGAGAATGTTCGAAAATAGAAAGGTGGAAGAGAAAGGGATGGACCGGTGAAACTATAATTTATGAAAATCGTGGACATGCAAGTGATGGAGCTTCGAGTGTTCGGAAATGTGGGTGACTTCTGGTTCAGGTAGACGTGTGTGGGAGAAGCGGTGAAGGGGAGGGTGGTGAACTTATTTAACAGCAGAATAGGTACGTTTTATTTTTGAATTATGATTCCAAAATTTTCAGCGAAAACGTTATACATTCACCGTGAATAAGATTGGGCACACAAACCAACCAACAGCGGAAGATCACAAACGAATGGCGAAGACTGCACCGATCGACATCATGAGCCACGGGCCCGTTGATTTGTCGGTTGTGGTCGGGAATATGATGATATTGTGTGACTCACCGATCTGCTTAAGGACCAAGGATGTACCGTTGTGCCCTGGAATTCACTTTAGGGTCCTCACAGGCAGTCGCATAGCGACGTGTAGCATATGTTGATAAGGTGGAACCGACAAAGGCAAAGGAGACCAAAATGGACATTTCGGGCTTCTTAGGCGGAACATACATGTTCCTTAAGCAGATCGGTGAGCCGCACACTATCATCATCTTCCTGATCGCAACTGACAAAAAATGGACCCGTGGCTCATTGGTAGAGCGTTTAACTCAATCACAAAAGGTCGCGGGTTCGAATCTCAGGTGGTCCACACGTGGGATCTGGTATGACTGGCTGATGACAGTTAATATGTCAGAAATGGCAATTCCGGTTTCCCTTGTCTTTGTCAATTCCATATTATCAACATATGCTACACGTCGCTGTGCGAATGCCTGTGAGTACTCTAGTCTGAGTTCCAGGGCACATCGGAACATAAATGTTCCTTAAGCAGATCGGTGAGCCACACACTATCATCATATTCCCGATCGCAATCGACAAAGCAACGAGCCCGTGGCTCAATGGTAGAGCGTTCGACTCAAATACCAAAGGTCGCGGGTTCGAATCCCAGTCGATATCTAGATGTCTAGCCTTAGTCCGACTCATTGGTTTTACTAGTACTTTGAAGATGCTTTCCCTATTATGCTAAACTGAAGCGCTTTCTTGTGCATGACAACTTACATATGAATTTCTGACTGGCAACCACGTCTTTTTAAATCTGTGTGAAAAAATCGGACACAATTTGTTATAAAAAACCGTTTGGTTGCATTCATATTTTTGTCTGGTTCAGCCCCCAGCAACTATTATGTCCCTTCGCTTTTATTTCGGGCACAGAATAGGAACGGGAGTGGAGAGGAATAATTCTACTTTCGAAGTGAAACCAGTCATCCCCGGAGTTCCGTGACGCGAGGGTTTGATTCGGCACTTATAGGCAACCGCCCGGGACGAACTTTCACTCCGAGCAAATTTCTGTTGGTCTGGTTAACTTTTTCGCATAGCACGTAGAAATCAAATATTTAAAAGGGTAGTCCTTTTTAAAAATCTGACCTGCGGTGAAATGAGCAGAGAAGTAAGTTACCGCTCCATTATGCAGCTTATGCAATTACCTAATCGCTCGCATTCGCTTTAAGGTCTGCAGTTTTTCTAAGTTCGAAAATGCTTCACCAAGGCTTCTAATGTAAATGTAAACACTGAAAATAGGGTATTTTTGAAAATAAATGGACGTTTTTGGAAGAATTAATCAGTCTTGTTATCTCCTCATTTGTTCAAAGTGGAGGAAGTTTTGGTAACATATTTATATTAAGATTTGACCTCTAATAATATTTTCTGTCTGATGTAGTAGCCTGGTCACTACTCACTTTCGTCCCTCATTTTCTGATGGAGTATTCACGAATCTCATAAACTGTTGTCCATCAAATAATTGCAAGTATTTCCGAAATTCATTTGACCCACTTGTGAGCAACTCGGCAGCCTCAGTGGGATTCTAACCCATGCCAGCAAGGGGAAGGCTCTAGTAGAGCCAACGCTCTAGCCAACTGAGCTACGAGGCCCCACCAGGAGTCGTGCGTTTAATCACACTTAGGTCAAGTTACCCGCCCAGCCTACTGCAACGTATGGAATGCACCAATTCTACTACCGTAAGCTGACTGCCCAAGCAGGATTTCCTAAGCAATCAATCTAGAATCCATCAAATGGCTACCAGGCACTATTAATTAGCAGGGGATTTTGGCAGATTTTAATAATTCATTTGACCCATGTTCCAGTAGGCTGGGCGAGTAAATTGACCCAAGTGTAATTAGACTCGCAGCTCCCGTTGGTGAATTAGTTTCTCAGTTGGTTAGAACGTTGGCTGTATAAAGCCTTCCCCTTGCTGGCGTGGGTTCGAATCCCAGCGAGGCCGCCGAGTTTTTTACAATTGGGTCAAATGAATTATTAAAATCGGCCAAAAGACTAATAAATTCCCCCTTTTCATGTTTACATTCTTTAACTCCATAAACTTTTGCACATCAACTAATTGCAAGAAATTCCAAAATTGGCAGGAAATGCTCGTGATGATTCTGGGACGTAGTTAACTGGTCCAATCCGAAATGTTGAGAATGGAAGGGTCACTAGGTGTTTGCACCCGTGCGGGGCCTCCTTTATGATCTTTATACGCACTATCTTGGAAGGTAGGCAGGCGAAGGTACGGAGATATGCGTGTTTCTGTAACCGATTTGGGACTTCAAGAAATCACCCAAAACTGAGCCTCTCCCGGAACCTCGTTAAGTAAATATCTGGAGGAGTCGTGTTGACGCCTACTCACTACTTGGCCGCAGCACCTATGAATCACCTTCGCCCCGACCCGTTCCTCTACCTTTCCAAGGCGTTTGCGCGACTTCCACTTTCGGGATTTAGCCTTGTGGCCCCGGGTTATGGCTTAGCAACCAGTTGCGCGCAAAATTACGTTATGATTTCAGATTTGTTTGTGCACACACGGGCTCATCACTCCCTGCGCTTCTCGGACCTGACCAAACGTGCCAGGAAAGCCGGCCGTTCGGCACGTTTAGGCCCCTTTATAAACGAGTCGCCCTAAAAGTACCTTAGCTACCATTATGGTCCATGTTCAGTGCGAGCTACCTTTGTCCGGAGGTTTGCACGAATGCAATATGCTGGCTTTCATGATCTTGGCAGCAACAATTGTGTCAATATTATCGGTTGCAATTTACTCGCAACCGTTTAAACTTTTGAAGCATTGCTAATGAAGCTTAAACGCGGTTTGCGTAGGTAGTCTTCATTTGGCTACGCCAGTCCCATCAACCTTCCAATTCCTTTTGTATATTCAAGGTTGGAGGACACAGTCAAGCGAAAGCATACTATTTTTTGTCTTAATTCTTGTGGTCGCACTCACACCAACGAATTTGGTACATGAAATATTACTCCAAAAACTGAACAGGACATAAATCAAAACGCACTTGTGCACTTCATGAGGCGGCTCGAATTTTGTCGGAAAACTTGGTTCACGTGACTGGATAAATTTATAAGCAAATCAAACATCTTTATCTCCGGTCTGGGGGTAGAACCGGTTCTGTAAGGGTTTGACAAGACTGTCTTCGGCCGGCGTGAGCCTGACCTTTGATGACGCTGCGTCGACGACACGTTTGTTGGCGTCCTTAAAAACAGGCCGCGGATTTTCCATAACCTACTCCACCAAAGTTTCCCCGAACTGCAGTTCAGGGAGGATGTGGTCTTCAGGAAAAATCCTGACAGTGTGATAGAAAAAATAATTTATATGGAGGCACCAAACACGAAACAATTTTTCAGCTTTCACAGCAATCTTCTGGTGGCTCACTAAAGAAGCGGTATGTGAAAGCCCGTCAAATAGATTCAAACGCACCAGGGCAATCCGGACGAAAAGGCACCTGAGACCCTATATCTCCGCCACCAACATGTGCGGAAAGGCTATCGGAAGTTTCTTGTAAGCCGTTGCCTAGTTGATTACAGCCGGGGGACTCAAAGAGAAACTGTAACGGTGATATAGAATGACATAAAGTGTAGTAAGAACCTTTCCCAGGTGACCGAGTGCATCGTTCGGAGGCGAGGTGTTAGAATTGTCCACCGACCAAAAGCTATCATGCATGGTCGCGTCATGAAGATGAGAGGCATAAGTGACCCATGTGAGAAATGTGAAAACGTTTATTGCATCATGTGCATAGAACGTATTTGAACTTACACAGATCCGACTGAATGCAAACTAGGATCGTGCATAGACGAAGGCCAGGTGATCGTGAGACTGACTGATGAATTATCACAAGTAACTGCCATATATTTGAGACGAGACTTGAGTTCATTTTTACAGCTGCCGGGAGCAAGATGAGCGAGGCGTTTACTGGAGCCTGTACCTTTGATGACAAGTCTGTCAAACGATACATTAAGCTACCGCCCGCCATACGTGCTGCACTGGTTGGTTGAAGTACACTGTCCTTGGCTTCTTAGATGCTGTCAGCTCTGCTGATGAACCCTTGTGTGAGTTCTCCGGTTGAGAACAGGCTTCTGGTGCTCGAGCAGTCTCCTTCTTCTGAGTTTCGAAATTTTTGGATGACTTAAACCCGAGGTTGCCCTCCCTTGTTTGCGTTCTCGGATTACATGCCAGACGGTTAAGTAGCCTTTCCGAAAAATTACAAGAGAACTTCAGCAGACATGTCAGAGTTTAATTTTGACTTTTAATTGGTAAAGGTAGTGAATATTCAAAAGGTATTTTTTGTTTGATCATATAAGGAGTGCTGAAAGTCGGAAAACTGTTCTGTTGATGTCGTCGAATATAAGTAAAACGATTAATAAAACATGGCGGTACTACAAGTAAACATAAACGTAATTTAAAGTCCCTTTAAATACCGTGATATAGTGACATTCTGTTCATTGCATCCGAAGTAGTCCTTGACTAACAGGCTCGGAAAAACAATGTCTAAGTAGTACGTAGTTTACGCTTTTGTTATACGGGTATACATTCGCATATCTTTCATTAAAAATTTTTATGAACGGTTGATTTACTCGCCTTGATTTCCAGAAGGGAACGTCTTTCAAATCCTTCATTGAAAAAAAACAACACTATATTTCTTTGTGTGGGCTATAATCAAACAGTTTGCTAAATCTAAGTGCAAAGTTTCGTGTCCTCAAGAGAATCCTAATTATCGTTGAAGTTTAAGACGTTCCTTCTTAGCAACATATGCCCTCGTGTCCATAAATTATGATAATGTTATTATGCTGGCTCTAAAACTCTAATAACCCCTACAGGTAAGACGTGGACGATGCTGGGTTCGGACAAATCGACCTCCACAGCGGGTGTTATACCCTGTGCAATAGCCTGGCTTTTTCGTCTGATCGAAGAGCAAAAGGAGGCCACAAAAACACGATTCTCAGTTCGGGTCTCCGCCATTGAGGTTTATGGACAAAAGGAGTCGTTGAAGGATCTGTTGCAGGGCGAGGGACCGGAAGGTAAGGCAGATTGGCATAGTGACTGCGTTGTGTACTGGCCGGCGGCCTCTTTGTTTCATAAACAGCGTTCTGTGCTTTCACCCTCAGTTTTTCAGGAGTAGACTTGGAGTAGCCCAGACAAGCGAGATTAATTTGATTTAATTTTTTAGCCCAGCCTTTGGTGGTTTTTATTTCGAAGATTGTTAGACCTTTTCCTGTTTCTGAGTCTGGAGCTGTCCATGCGAAGCTCATTATGCCAACTGAGTTCAGCCTTCGCCGGCTTTGCTTTCTGGCACCGTGAAAGGCATGCTCATTTTTCTCCATAAATTTAATCTGATCTTCATTAACGTCGGAGAATGTGCATATCCGGCAGATCGTTTTCGACCACTGTAGCTTAATGTAAGCGGATCGAAACCACGGGCACGGGAAAAAAAACCAGCAGACAACCGACAAAAGAAGTGTGCAAAACTGTAATTTTGGAATTTGTGGGAATTTTTGAGTCCCAAACATTAACGACTGAGATGGGAGGATAAGATTTGAGGCACCTATTAAGTTCAAGGAGGAGACAGTGCAATGAACTTCGACTGTTAGTTAGCTGTAATTTTTCCCTTATTTAACCTAATAAAGATGTTCAGCGACAAAAATGTCATGGTGCAAGGGCGAGTGGGAACACATTTCTTCTGATTGTCTTGTTACAAAATTAGGACAAGTCCTCATTTTATCTCGGGACCACACAGGAAATGCTGGGGGGACCCACAGATAAGACGGATCCCTCGCAGCTCTGCCATGCAGCGGCAGCATGTCGGCGAAACCCGTGTCTGGGCTTTTTGCTAGTACCTGTGTTGCTAGTATGATGAATAATTTCATAAGTTATACTACCAATTTCCTGTTGGCAGCTTGTGAATATTATGTGGTTATTCCACCGTGGCTGATGGACTTTGGCCCAAATATTCATATCAAATTTGGATCTGTGCCTATTGACCTTGGAATAAATGGACTTGCTCCATGGTTGCAAGTTAATTTCTAATGATAGTAAAAAGCTGAAATATCTCGGCAGCGTCCGGATTGCTGTCAATCGCAAAGCGGCATCACTGAACACGTATAACCGACGAATTCAATTCATTGTATGGACCCAATAGTCAGGTGTCTGCTTTGCAACTGAAAAGGCTCCATGGCGTGCTAAATGGCGGTTCAAGTTGAAAGTTTACCCTAGTAAAAGGCTTGGACCCCTTTGATATATCGTCATGACATTCCGCCCGGCTGCAAACCGTCGGTCCCTCCTTCCATATTCTGCGATTTGAAGCCTAACAATCCATTTTCACTGCCGCCTAACCACCTGCTTAGGAAACTAAACGCCATATTGTTGCAGGGACGATCGTCATCATTTCATACTCGCCAGTCCGTCGGATGGGGTTGGGGCCGAGATGGTGCGGATGGGAGGGGGGAGATTCGGAGTTGTAAATTGCATGACCGACAGTCCTTGTTCGAGACCTCTGTCGCGTTTCTAGAACGCATTGCTCGTTTTGGTGTTTTCATTCATTTGTGCCATCCCGCGCAACCGCCTCCCCCCAAGGTGGGCGGGGAGATTGCTGTGCCAGCGTGCACACGAGCCTTCTGGAAGGAGCGGATGTTAGGACGGGCCCATTCACGCACCTAGTGCACCCCCCTCATCGTGTCGTATTTCACACCCTGAAAGTCGCGCAGAGACCCTGGTGCACCCAACACCAGCCGCACGACCACAGCTGCTGGCCGTCTAAGTGCTGCCGCCTCGGTGTGTTAGGCGTGGTTGGCGTTCCCAGATGACCCCAATGACGGAGACCGAATGGGTCCTTATTCCCCCTCCCTGCACCTGTCATGACGACGTCAGTCAGATGAGAGATCGAAACCAAAAGCAGCACCCTTTTTGCTGACCACCAAGCAGTAAAGATAATAAAGAAGTAGGGAAGCTTGTGTAGGACGCTAACCACATCTGCGCTTCCGAGGGGAAATCCCCTCGGCGGTTATGCACAAAGCGTAAAGGTTCAAATTATGGGTATACTTAGCCTACGATTTCGGATACGGTGAGCTTCCCTGTCTTTTTGGACAAAACGTCTAGTTTTGAAACTGTTTCTCAATGTCCTCTCTGGCATGTCAGAACTCGTATTCACAGCGATGGTTCGGCACCATTTTTGTATCAAATGCAATAGGATAATGTTGGTGAAACGGTGTAACAACAGGCAAACTGCTGATTTTTGAAATTATTGCACAACAGAATATCTACGTCACAAGAATGCATTTTAAATAGAATGGGAAGGAAGAGTAGACTACAGCTGCGTAGGACAAGAAGGACCAGAGGGAGAAATGAAAGTAACTGCCAATCGAACCATGACCGAACTCAATTCCTAATCATCTCACGCGTTGTTCGGTTCCCCGATCGTTCAGTCAGTCAATGATCACACCACATGCAACTCTCTGCGATACACGTGGGAGTTGCCATTTGCGATAGACATGTGGTTGCCTAGCAAAACCTGGGCAATTCAATACCAATATCTGATGCGCGTGAGAATCCGACATCTCAGGCTAATAAATCTCTTATTCCAGCGATCGATACATATTAGCCCGCCCTAGACAATAAATATTTTCGACGCAAGCTGGTAGCCAGTGCTCATCCCATTTAATTCACAAAAGTGCCGGGAAAATACGTACAAGAAATTAAGAGGATAACAACGTTCTCATTGAAGCCTGTCCCTTCTATGGACACGACGTGCATTACGTACTTTTTCTATGTAAGGTACTGAGACCGGACCCACGCCAAGCAGTTACCTCCGCGAACAGTCTAACCAACACAAGCCGGATTCCGAGGGAGAAACCACCGCTACCTCCGAGAGTAAGGCCGTAGCATCGTCAACCCTGACACCTGCTGCGCGTCTGAGTCAAGCAATGGACAGTTTGACCGAGTTGCGAGCCCCTTCTGCCCACTTCGCGGCCCACCTGCTCGATGTCGCGTTATCCAATCGGGCCTGTGACCAGGGCCTTTGTGATGCGGCGCTCTCACACATCCTTTTCACGCTGCATGTGTACCAATACAAGGTTGAGAAGAATGGGACAGAGGCAGAGGGTAGGAAACAGCAGTATACTTGTTGGAAGTTTTACTTATCTGAATTAGGTAGATCCTCAAGATTGAGATTAAAATTTTTTGCAGTGTCCGGAGGTCGCAGTCGTTTGCAGCTTCTTCATTTGGGCTGTGGGCGTTACAGTCAACATAGCAAGGATCAGAAGGAGGCTGAGCTACCACCAAAGACCATGCCCAAGAGTCTGTCCATTTCTGGCATCGCAAGCGTTTTACTCGGCCTACTAACCGGTCAACGAGAGCTGCCCCACCGCGAGTCGGCAGTGACACAACTCCTCCGAGAAGCAATGACAGGCAATCACATGCAGCCATGCATCATTGCTCATGTTTCAGCTAACCAACAACACTACGCAGAGACCCTTCAGGTAAATGGTTTCCGACAGTTGGGATGCGTTAGCCCAGGGCATAGGATGTTAGATGATCGAACCCACACTCTAATCTATAGGACGTAAGCACCCCTTCCACCTTTTTTTTTCCAATCCTGATGAGACTATTTTTATGCCTCCGAAACCGAAGACGGGCTGATTTTAACTTGCGGGAAGCGTGTTTGTTGCACTCATGTTGCTGTTAAATCGGAACCGCGTAGCAACATCTCTAGTCCAGGCACTTCACGATATCCACATCCAATGTTTTACCTGCAAACTTTTGGAAGCACCACCAGCACAAACATTTTCAAATTCTTTAAGCGACTGCCACGTTTTAAAGTGCAGTTTGTGTAGCAGATTTAAGTAAAGTAACCACGGGAATCAGGTTGTGTAAAGGATTTTGAGGTTAGATTTTGGCGTGATACACGATATCAGAGGCCTTCAAATAAAGTCCGCTCGCCTATGAAAAGGTACTTCCCGCATAAAACAAGGAAGCGTCGAGAGTTTCAGCACGCCTAAGATGAAACTAAAGTACTTTAACTAGATTTCCGACACAAATGCACATTTATTTAAAAATTCCGGACTCGCGCTTCGCCATTTTCCCACTGCTGAAGGACGCGGCTGCTAAGAGAAGGAAATGAGTGTGGGTTACGGTTGCACAGAAGTCAATAGGTAGCCTTAACACAGAAGCATTTTTATAACTAGTGCCGATATATACTTGATTTAAAAAATTGGCCAAAATAGCTGAGATGAGAGGAACTGATGGAAACTGTCATTAGCATGTACTAAATGCAGAGCATTTTTTATTAGAGACATTAAGGAAAAAGCGAGTTATAACGATGACGAAAATGGTCTAAAAGTGCCCCGACAGCAACTTCTTTCTCTCGCACTTAGGCCAGTAGATTTAAAGTCTCCAGACCAGTTACTGAAAAGATGCACCAACAGGGTGATTGGACCAGTCATTTCTTATTAAAATTTAGTTAACTTTATCTGGATCCACAGAATTTGGAATTCGAGTTTTAGATCAGACGTAGCCATAATCTCAACATCAATATGCTAGTTCGACTTAGGTACATGGGTCTAACCTTTTGACGTCGTTCCCGAAGACCCAAAAGCAGTGACACATGAATTTCAATTACGAGAATAAAGAAAGAGCTTCGCGATTTTGTAAAAAAATGATTCAAAATCACACACAACTGAGCATTAGATCAAAGATACAAAGAAGACTGCTGACCTAGTTAACTCAAAGTGTTGTTCGACCATTAGAATGGCCTGCTGTGCGATACTGATTCAGTTGAGTCTTTCTTGAAAAATAAGACAGTAGGAGTTAGGAGTTAGTCCTTCCGAACCTGTAACTTTACCCTGAATCTTTAGAAGATCGGCATGCTTTTTTGTAAATAGTAATTTTCATCAACAAGAAGGGAGGAAATTTTGACTGATTACAGAACACTCGACTGTGAATACTGGCGGAAGAGAAGATAAATCTACTTCAAACAATTCCACCCCCCTAAACCGGGCTTGAGGACAGGAACCGCCCGCAATACAGGCACCCGTGCACCAAACTCCGTGGAAAATGGGGTTAGGCTTAAGTTAATGGTTAGTTTTTAGGTTAGGGTTAAGGGTAGGGCTAAATGTAAGATTAAATCAGTGGGTTAGTTTTACGTAAGGGCAGGCGTTAGGGTTGGGACACGGGAATGTTTTCCCTTCCTGGTAGTGTGTGTATGAACAGCTTTATTACTTGGACAGGGCCTTCTTATTCCCGTGTCCTGTTTAGGGGGCCACAAGTAATTCTTACCCAGTATTTGGCATAATAATCCGTTGTTTTCAAACCTATGTTCTTCAACGACCCTGTACTAATCGAGAAGTGAGTCAGTCTACTAAATATTCATAGAGTACATTTAGAATACGACGTGTTCGAGTTTTTTTCAACATCATCCCCTTCCAGCTGGCTGGAGTTCAACTGCAAAACATATTTCGGATAGGCGCGCGCTCAGACCCCTGAAACGTTGGCTGTCGAACTGACAAACCTCGATTTAATCCATAATTCGCAAAACTGTTTTATCTGCAGACTGTCTTTGACCTTCCTTACCGCAGAAACTTTTGGCTCCTTCCATTAAAAATTCCTTTCTCCTCATTGCTGTGCGCCAAATCGCACACAGGTTGTGCAAATTGCCTCCCGACTAAATCGACTAAAGCGCCGTCGGGTAGGCAACAGCACAATCTCTCATGGATCGGCACCTGCCACATCCTCCCTCTCCGGTACGACCTCAGACGACACGTCGTCTTCTGTAGATAGTCCTGGAATGCGAAAACTCTCCATCAGTCGGTTTCGTGGTCCTCGACTGGGTCGTTCCTCCTTTGGTTATCGATCGGGTGCCTCCGATGCTGAATATACCTCGAGCAGCGAACAGTCCTGTGACACTGTCATCTACCTCGGTTCCGGGCAGGAGCGCGGTCTCGGGATTGGTGCATCCTCGGACAGTGGCAGTGATCGTTACCAGCTGGGACAGCGTGGTCTCGCAGATGGCAGCGTAGGCAGACGAGCTCTCCATTCAGCCGATGAATACGATCAACGGACTGTTGGTAGTCATCGTGAGGATTCGGAGGCAGTTGAAGAGCGCAGCCGCATACCGGACTTGAAGAGTCGAACTCGCAATTCAAAATCCTTTTCTTTTACTGACGGCGTAAGCAGCAATTTTCGCAGATATATTTAAAGCGTGCTGCATATATCACTCCTAAATGCACTAATTCTTTGCTACCCATGATCTTTCCTATCGTCCACAGGGGACTCTCAGAGCAAGTTCGGGCGTCTGTGGTCTGGGAACTGTCCCCATAAAGCGCGTGGCTCCGCGGACGAATGCTACTGCTTGGCCACGTGCAGCAACCGTCCGAAAAGGCAAGGAATTGCTCACGTCCAATGAGGAAACCTGGGTAGATGGGCCTAATGCCATGGTGGTACAGGAGTTGCCTGACACTGCCACTGTTCAGAACGTTATACCAGAAACGGCTTCAGTTGAAGCAGCTCCACAGGTACAACTGCCCCTGCGGCCACCACCAACACCTCCGCCACCGGCTCCCCCCTATCACAACTTTGCGCATCGAATTGTCCCCCAACAGCGACCCCTCTTTTCCAGCACAGGCGACGGGGTAGAGGAAGGAGACTGCAGGGACGGATCTGTAGCCCGCAATCCTGTTGTGTGTTCCCAGCCCGACGAGCTGGATATTTGCGGACGGCATGCGACGGTAAGGAACCGCACGTCCGTCCCAACCTAAATTTCTTACCCGAGAGGCGTGTTGCGTCCTCCTTCTGTATGTACTCCCTTTTGCTTGTTATTGCACCTTCCCCAGGTTCAACCCGCTCAGTCTGATGCCACGAAAGAGGAATCAAGGACAGCGGAGTTAAGCACTCTAGAGTCTACGGAAACGGTCGATTCGGCTACTGAAACTCGTGTCCCACCCAGCGCCATTACCACCACCACTAGCCATGCGGCAGAGGAGGAATCACACTGCGATCATGACTGTCGCTCTGAGGGGGAGGCCAGCAGTCACCGTTCACCCATTAGCAGTGGCAGCAGCAGCAGCAGCAGTGACAGTTACTCCTCCTCACCAAAAAACAACCGCAGTTGTCGTAACCGCGGCTTCGGAGTTCTCTCGGACATCAGCGAGAGAACTGAAGAGACGGAAACTACGGCCCCCAGCAGTCTGATGGGCCATTGTGAACGCAACAGCGTCTCTACCCTGCTTGACCTCGCTCTGCAACAGAGCAGGCTGACCACTGCGGAAGGGGACTCTGGTACGTGTTTAGATTGAACGGAAGATGGATAGGGCCAAATTATACTAGCATAAACATTTTAGGAAAAGTAGAGGATTTTGGCAGATTTATATAATTCCTTTGACCCACTTGTAAAAATCTCGGCGGCCTCAGTGGGATTCGAACCCACGCCAGCAAAGGGAAAGGCTTTAGTACAGCCAACGCTCTAGCCAACTGAGCTACGAGGCCCCACCGGGAGCCGTGAGTTTAATCACACTTGAGTCAAGTTACCCATCCAGCCTACTGCAACTTATGGAATCCACCAATTCTGATGCAGTAAGCTGACTGCCCAAGCAGGATTTCTTAAAGCAAGCAATCTAGAATCCATCAGATGACTACCAGGCACAATTAATTAGTCGAGGCTTTTGGAAGCTTTGAATAATTCCTTTGACCCTCTGATAAATAACGAATCTGCACATTCCTATGTCTTTGTAGAAGAAATCGATAGAGGGACTACCTGGCCATCCTTGCCAACGGAGGAGGTCGCATTTGGTTCACCTCCGCTCTCCTTCCTGCAATTAACTGGTGATAGAATGACAGTAGGTTGATCAATTATCTTGTTTACGGGTTGGAATAAGCAGGTGCTTTTTTACTTATCTACAAAATTTTGGCAATTTCGATAAAATTATCTTGTAGCGTTAGCCTGGGTACCACGTAGCGATTTAAAAAGGGCGCTTCATATGCAGTTTCGATCGTCAGCATGAGTGCGATGACTGCCAAACATTCGTTCTCACAACCAAAAAATCCGTAGCAAGTATTTTTGAGCACTATAGGTTTGACTTCTCCCAGCAGGGTCCGTATTTACCATTTCGGTCCTGTCACTCACATTCAACCAAGTACAGATAGGTATCTAACGTGAAAGACCTTCTGCTTTTCATCTGAAAGTGGTGAAATTTATTTGTCACAGCATCGGCTTAAAGTCGTCAGTTGGGTCACCAATAAGGGAGCCTTAGTGACGATAACTTGTTGTGGTAACACTTAAAGTCAAAAAACACAAACTTAGCAAATATTTTATGCAATAGCCGGTGACAGTTCTACCGTCGTTACTGTCTATGTCCACCGTTTGCCCCATACAGCATGGTGGATGCAGACACGGTGAACTGCACGTGAATTATTAATATTAATAGTAGACTTACACTGAATCTACCGCGGTATCCCCTTCGTGGCGGAGACAAGAAGACCGAAGGCAGGATCGGACGCCGTAGTCGATGAGGCTAACCTGACCGTCTTCGTGTGCCACACACGCCTGGACCACGCACAATGCAGCAGGCTTTCATACAAACAAGAAGTTGCGGCTCGGATCTCAACTGAGTTAGAATGCCATAGAGGCCATATTAAGAACGAGCCATTGTAGCCCAACTCTCCGTACTGAGAAGGGGACCCGAACTATCCCATCAGTTGGCAAGGTTCTGAGCCACGGCTTTTTGCGTACAATGCTAGATTTTTTTATAATGAGCAATATGCACTGAGACAGTCACTCTCATTCTAGCTTGCTTCGCCAAGGCCTCAGCGGGTGGGTCACTTAATGCGTTAATTGTACGCAAGTGGCTGCTAGAACTAAACGCGTACCACGCCTGACCTGGCCCACACACACGACAGTTCGACCGTCGTAGTCTGACGATGTCCACCGTATACTACAAACCATGGTGGTGCAGGGATGGTGACTTGCGCGTGGATTAGTTTTAAGTGATAGTAGCCTTGCGCTGCAACTACCACACTATCTCCTCCTCCCCCCACCTGAGCCCGGTGTCATGACAGAGCCAAGAAGATCGGAGATGGGAGAGGGTGCAGGTGGCTGGCGCGACCGGAGCTGCCCCTGGGCATACCATCACACCTGGCTCGGATCCCATGGAGTGGGAGTGCCATAAAGGCCACATTGTGAAGGAGTCATTGCAGTCTGACTCTCAGTCCGCTAGTCAGCCACTCCACACAAAACACACACTGAGCTGACCACGCGGTCCGAGTTATCCCGCCAGTTGGCAACCTTCCAAGCCACGGCTTTTAGCGCACCGCGATAGTTTCAAGCGCGTCAGATTGTTTATAGTGAGTACAATGCGCTGAGCCATCGACTTCACTCTCTCCCCCCACCCTACAGTCAAACCACCGACCGAGCCTGTCAGTTGTCGGATGCGGAAGTGGGCGAAGCTACTGGTGACCTCGTCTATGCGTACTACGTACACGACTGGCCCCCCAAACACAAGCACCAGGACTTCACACAACAGGGGGTTGAACGGCTCACATTTCACATGTGTGAGATAACCAGAGGTCACGTTAAGAAGGAGCCATCGCAGCCTAACTCAAACCACCAGTCAGACACTCCACACAACACATATTGGACTGACTGCGAGGTCTGAGTGGAATTGTCAGTTGGCAACCTTCCAACCCACGGCGCTTATCACTCCGTGATATTCTCAACCTCAGATCCCACATGCAGCATAGGAACCACATGGAGAAGGAGCCGAAGAGCATTCTTGCCTCTCATATAGTTATGCAGACAGAGAGCATGTTTTTGTGGTGTTGAGTGTTAGCATGTGAGGTACAGAGGCTGATGAGGAGAGGTGTAGTGTTGTGGTATATCCTGCGGTGTTCTACCACAGGTTTTCATAGAGACGCATGCGACCCAATAGGCCCATGCGATGTTTGAATGTGCGGGGGCAGTGCGAACAGTTGAGTCGGGTGCGGTGGGTGTACGCTGGTGCTCCTGGCAGTGGTTCGCCGGTCTCTGTGCGGTGCGTTCGCAGGCCCACACGATAGTTTGACCGTCGATTTCAAAGAGACCAACTGTGTGCTCGGCAGCAGGGTGGTGCAAGTGCTGTGTGACTTGTGCGTGGGTTAGTTTAAAGTGATAGTAGACCTGCGATGCATCTACCACACTCTCTCCTCCTCTCCAACCGTTGCCCAATGTCAAAACAGAGTCAAGAAGACCAGAGATGAGAGAGGGCACAGGTAGCTGGCGCGGCCGTGGCCCCTAGGCTCTAGCCACCCCTAGGCGTGCCACCACATCCCCTCGTGTTCGGCATTTGTTATGGGAGCGCAACCCAAATAACGCCTGCTGTGCCCTGATGTGGTCCTGGTATTGGTCCAACGCATCTACCACGTGGCCCTTTTAAGGGGCACACACACATAACACGCACAAAGGGGGATGGGCCGCTTGAACCTCGCATGCGTTAGAGTGTCATGGCGGCCACTTGGAGGTGGAGCCGAAGAAAAGGCTTCCCATTTAATGGAAAGGTGCCGGATTTGTGCCTGTGGAGGGTGATTGGGGACGGGTTCGCTCGAGGGGAGAGGCGTGGTGATGGGGTTTGGCCTGCTGTGGTTTACCGCAGATTAACGCGTAGGATCTTGTGCCCGAGTTTGCCCACGTGGTGACTGAACATGCGCGGACAGTGTGGGCAGCTGAGAAGGTGGCGATGGATGTATTCTGGGGCTACTGACATTTGTTCGCCGACCAGGTCGATGCGTGTTGTGTATGTGCGATGACCGTGTAGATGGAATGTTGGTCTTTTATTAGTTTCGTTGGCAGCGCATTTGGAGGGTTATGGGGTGGTCAGACCTGGTGAGGGAGGGCATCACGGCTGTGCTACATGGACTTGGCAAGCCGAAGTTGCAGTAAATTCCGCTGCCGTGAATGTGCATGTGATCGGGTAGGGCCCTGCGGGGATTGCAGGTGCGTGGACAGTTCGGGCAGTTGAGGCGGTAGCGGCGGATGCAGGTTGATGCTCCTGGCACTGGTTCGCCGACCTCAGAGTCATGGATTTGCACTTTTTCTGAAGGTTGGAGTCAATTCCGCATTGCTGGGGTTAGGGCGAAGTGGTGGAGGTGATGGCTGTCGACGCGTCAGGTCCGTGCGAGGGCTCTCACCGTCGGTGGGGGTGGGAGGGATGCTATTCGTCGCCATGTACGGTGCACGACCGTCCTTGCCGGTAACGGAGTACCCACAACAATGAAACAGTAAGAAACCGCCCCAGGACCTTCCGCTAATTTCCAGGACGTTATGTTTAATCTTAACTTTAACGTTGAGGTTAAGGTAGGGTTTCGGGTAGGCTTAGGGTTAAGTTTAGATTATGATTAAAGTAAGGGTTAATTTTACGCTCAGTGTTAGTGTTAGGCTTACGACTCGATAATATTTACTCTTCCTAGAATTTTGCCCAAGGCTACCTGTATAAAGGTGTCCTATTCCCGTGTCTTACATTTTATGGAGCGTGAGTAAAACCTTTACCTAGCTCAAATAGACTAAGGAGTAAGAAGGAGATATAGCTATCTATCTAGTTCAATGTTAAAGAGTACTGCACCTCCCATCGCCCTAGGCCTCCAACACCATTGCTATCAAAAACTAGTTCAACGCGACTGGCTTGAATGGTAATTATTTTAACGAGTAGGTGTGCTTCCTTCTTGTTCCTACCCAACCTGTCTGATCCACCTGAAAAAAACTCCGCAAATAAGTACGTGAGAAACTATGAAGTGAGGGTCATGAAAAAATCTTGCAGTTAGGCTCATGCACATCTTTTCATCCGGCCATTACTGTATCCCAATTCAGTTTTTGGGCACGGCATGCCCTCCATGGACCAAAGGTTTTGGTTGGTAGTTCTTAGTAAAAAGCCCTGGCATCTGTGGTATCCTTGTCCATGAGCTTAAATTGTCAGAGATATTGTCCGAAACCTAAACGACCCTGATCATTTGCGGAAAGAACATAACAGGACGACAGTGGATGGCTCAGTCATCCAATGCTCTAAGAGCAATTACAAAGACGACCACTCAGTTTCGCACAAGCCCAAAGTGGATTCCTTCTACATAATAAAACGCATACAATCGGAGTGCAGGCGAAGAGAACACAACTAACATCTTCCTGCAGTCACTCATTCACTTATAGAAATAGGCTTAATATCGCCTGCACTTCAGAACTAGGTATGTTTGCAGTAGCTGCAACGCACTATGGGCTAAAGTGGGCGGGGTGCTCGATGCAGCGATCGCAGAAGCTAATTCTGTGCGTGCTGCCCCAACAAACGAACAAATTCAGCATAACAGTCGAACTCGATCACTATTGCCTACCGCGTTCACACACGTTCGCTTACCTGCTGGCAGTTCATAGCTGGGATGTCTCACCCGAAACCTCCGTTAGCACCTTCTCTAGCATGGACTTCTCCGTTTGTGGGTCCTAACTATCTATCGCTTAGATAACATCCAATTCGGAAATAATTTTGTTTTGAGACATTTTTATTTTTGTTGCCTTGCACTCTTCTTTCAGATCGCAGAGGCATCTCCTTTCACGCCTACCATCACCACTAGAGGCAGTTCCCATTTTACGGAGGCAGGGTTGAGTAGCACTAACCACCTGGATGACAGGTGAGCGCAACTATCCTTCCTTCGAAATATCGACAGGAAATGCCTGGTCACCCTTGTTTTGTGCCTTACTGTTTCTGCTTTTGTCGCAACTTAGGGTTGCTGTCAACCCGGCTGAGAAGAAACCAGGTCAAGGGGTAATAACGCCTATATGCTCTGAGGAGCCCACTACCTCATCCCACTCTGGACAACGACTGCTCCAGTCAAACGCCAGGCCAGCGAAAGAAGCGAATACTGACGGTGGAAGAGGAAGGCACCAAGTACAAGAAAAGGCCAGTTCAACAGAAAATGCCATGCCAAAGAACTCGAACAACTGCTTGGAGGGTCGGGGCCATCGACATTCACCGCGTAGAAGGGACGAACGTCCAGATCCTGCCTGCTCACGGACACCGCAGACCAACACTTCGTTCGACCGTGTCGCCGCCTGGGTTAAAGACGTCAGCTCCGACCTCGTTTCTTCTGGTAATATTTTAGGATGGAGTCCAGTCCACGCCCTCAACCCTAGCTGCTTACTGTACCCCTGACAGGCGACGTCGACGTTCAACTTCTGGTGAGCAGAGTTGCTCTCAGGGCTGCAGTAACGAAATGCGCCATCGGAATCATCACAAGAGTGATCGACATAGAAATAGCCGATCCTCGCGTCATCAGTACTCCCACCATCGCTGCCATAGTAGGCAAAGTGAGGACGCGGTGTGCGCCAAATGCCACGAACGACTTTGTTGTGTGTGTGAGTCCTGCACAGGTGCGACTGCTAGCAGAGAAGGGAGTTGCGAACCGTGTGATCAAAAGCGGCGGCACAGCAAACTGCGATCGCGTGAACATTCGCTGAGGGATCACAGTACCAAGGCTGACGGCGGAAAACAAGGGGAAGAGAGAACGAGATCGCGAGACTTGAAGTTCCAACGGCAGGATGTACTCCCACAGCAACTAGCCCCTGTGCAGTGCCCTCAGTAAGATAAAGAAATATATGTGTTTGCGTGGGTTTCCTCTTGTTCTAGTCACCCTTAATGACACTGTTCTCTCTCTCTCTCTCTCTCTTTTAGGACAGTGCCTTGTCACAGCCATCTGCAGCGATATCCAAGCGACGTATCAATTAGTTACAATTGTTCTGCGCTCCCGATCTCCACGATTCAACGCACCGCTTCTTGCCCTTGGGTGGCTACCCAAACGCAAAGGCCTGCGTCAATCACTTCCAGCCAACCAGCCGCTGACCCTGTAATGACCGGACAATATCAGCAGATGTCCTTTAGTCAAACCCCGCCCATCTGGTCATCTACGATCTCCTCCAATAACCCCATCCTGCCTCCCTACTATGCTCCATCGACGATTGCCTCCTTCCACGGCCTTCAGACCCCACTGACACCCTCCTCCTACAATAATAATAACTTTCTGATTAGTATGGCGCCTCGACTTGCTGGTTGGTCTGTACCCGCCTCACCCTATCTCCACTCCAGCATGCAGGCCTGGTCTGCTCAACTCCCGATGGCCTCATCAGTCACTCCCACTGAAATGGGTTCACCCCCAGCCTTTCGGATGCAGTCTGGTGATGAAAAGCCCAGAGTCCGACAGAGTCCCCTACAAGTTCACTGGCCGAATGATTATGCCAGTTCAAAAGCGGATGGAGAAAAACAGACTGTTGGTGAGACACAACCGACCCCAGCAAAGGCGGAAAAATCGAAGAATAACAGTTCGTCTGCCAGTTTGCCCTTCCGTTTTTTCACTTTGCCCATATTCTGCAATTTAAGACGTTGGCAAAGACAAAAGAAGGAAAAGAAGCAGGACTCAAAGCCATCGGCAGCGGCAACAGCGGCGTCTAAGGCCACTTCTTTATCAGCCAGCAATAGTCCCCAGCATGCGGCAGCAGGAGGAGGAGGAGGAGGAGGAATTTCTGTGCGCAGTGACCTCCAACGTTACTGACCACGACGCCTACGCAGTAAGGGCAAACAGCGGCGTGAGTTTTGTCCGTGATGAAACCTCACTGCCAGTGAAGGCCTCACCTCTGCCCGGCGTTCGGAGTCGCTTCGGGTTCAGTGGGTATGCAGCGCAAACAGCTATGGAGACACCTGCTTGCGCATCATTGTCATACACTCTGCCATGTCCCCCAGCGCAACAGTCGTCCATGCTGTGTCAACCGAAGATAATATCCGATACTGCATACCAATTCAGACTCCATCACTCGAAAGATGAGTCCTTGCCGGGAACAAATTTTCACCTCCATCCGGATGAAACTGTTTGCATACATTGTAATATGCCTACTGCCAAATCGTAAGTAGAAACGTTTAAGCATTTATTTGACAGTAATAGGTTGTAGTTGTCGAGATTCACATGAATACGTATTATTTCAAATATCAGCGTGGGCTATTTAAGTAACTTTAATAATACAGGGGAATTTCACCTTAAAATGCATTCAGCTCATGAGAATAGATTTGTTTAATCTTGCAGTGGACGGGAGAAACAATTTAAGTGAATGATTGCTGACGGTGTCTGAGGTGTCAGAACCACTTTTCAGATGTTTGATGTGCAACCAAATTGAACCGAGAAGGGTCTTTAGCTTGCTCGCGAGTCTGCGTCACTGAAGGTAGTTCAATAAATGACATCCCATTTCATCAATCAAGTTGACATTAACCAAATACAATGTCAAACTACAAACTTGAATCGGAGGCCAGAGATAGCCCTGACCATATCAAAAGCCTCAGTTAGACCGAAACATCCAGCCCACCTCACTCATCCTCGATTCCTCCATTTTTCCTAAAATGTCTTCTGTTAGCCGAGGAAGGGGTGCCCCTATGTGTGCTAGGATCACATGCTACAGCATTTCGTCACCCTTGATGAAGTAGCTTTTGTCGGATATTCCGGAGGTAGACTTCCTGAAATATTGGACACCTATACCTTAGCCATGACGATCCAGACAGATGATTGAAACAGGTGTGGTACCCAGTTCTCCGGATGTCAGTCTATTGGACCATTCAATTTGGTTCCCGTATCCAAACCTCGAGATCCTGACCCCTCGCATGATCGAGTGTAAAATAATAAGTCGATGACCTATATCATGACAAGGTAATTCAAGATCCGATAGGGGACTAAGGCTGTGTTTATCGATCAGAGCCATAAAATCCCTGCACCTGCCGTTGTATTGATGAATGCACAAACGGAAAAAGCAGCGATTAATTTAACGACATGAAAAAGCTTACTTACGAGGAAATTAGGGAGATTAGTAGACACTAAGACAAATCCATTGTAACAACCATAGTGGACTCTGTTTTTCCGAACGCCGAAGAAACGTCTTTATAATTCATACTTGTTCCAGCGGTCGAATATCCGTCACCTCAAAGGGCTCTCGACTCCTAGGCAGAAAGACTGCCAACAGCGCAGTGTTACGGGTGACCGAGGCAGCAGTGGATACGAGAGCTACCGAAACGCCGGTAGCGAAGTCTCTTCCTCCCACACCGACTCCCTGGATTCCTGTTGCTCGGGCTGTCAACAATTACTTCCGTCCAATTGCAGTGTACAGAACGTTCTACCACCTCCTCCCTCCCAAACGGTCGTAGCCCCTCAATCGTACAATGTTCATCCTAGAGGCCATCAGGCCTGTCCAGGTAAATTTCTGTTTCACACCAAGCCACTTGAAAGGTGTGCTCAGAAATAAAAACACTGAAATGAGCTCGGTTCATGAGGCTTTCTGGGAACTTTTGCTAAATGAGCCTGTTTAATTTGAGGAAGGAAGGCTTAAGTCGGGCAACGGGGTTTGCATAAATCCCCCAGACTCGACACAGTGGGTCAGTTCCGAGTTTATAAGGGTCCAGCCTAGTCGGAGAAAATTCTGAAAATAACACAGGAAACATCTTCATAGATCGTGAACCCGAAGTAAACGCGCATTTACAACCCACATATTTAACTGACGCCTTAAAAGGCATTCAGCCACTGCGTAAATCACAGGATCGTGAATGCTATTCCGCCGTTCAATTGCATGACCGAACATATAGGCAAGGCTAGGCAGCACACAAAACTACAGCATCAAGTCAACCAACAATGACATGTTTTCCAAGCAAAAAGCAGGGCTATAACGTAATTAATCATGAGTCGGGTGGAATTTTAATCTGAATGGCATCTTGTGAATACCGTGTCTTGACTGCGAACTGTTCGTACTTCCGATTCTGTCAAGTATTACGATGCACATCCCCGCTTAACTGTGCATCATTAGAGGCGCGCTATGTTTTCAGCTGAGAAATGCAACCTTGAAGTAGAAAGATGAGTGACTGAGCTCATGAATGGAGGCGAAAGTTCGCATTTCAGGTGTGTGTATAAGTGAAAAAGAAGAAGAAGAAGAAGGTTGTTTGTTTACCGGAATCATTGCTTTATTCGTCTGAGTTTTCGAACTCTTACTGGAGTTCATCGTCAGAGATAAAACAACAACATAAACGAGTAACATTTATGGGGGGCAGGGGCCAATCAGACAGCAGTGGCGCCAGTCCGGAGAATTGATTAAAGCATGGGCCTCCGATGAGAACTCGGTCAATCGATTTATCGATCTGGCGCCGGCATACAGGGCCCTGCGTAATCACCTCCAGACTGGCGCTACTGCTGTCTGCTTGGCCCCTGCCCCCTATAAATGTTACTCGTTTATGTTGCTGTTTTATCTCTGACGATGGACTCCAGTAAGAGTTCGAAAGCTCAGAGGAATAAATCCATGATTCCGGTGAACGAACAACCTTCTTCTTTTTCTTCTTCACTTATCAACTTTAAGTGACCATGAGGGCTGGTATACCACTATCTCCGTCCAAATTGGAGTCACGTTCGTGCATCGGTCGCCTAGTGAAAGCGGACCATTAAGGATCCAAAACATCCTCAATTTCAGTGATGAAAGTCGAGCACAGCTTCCGAACGTCACACCGACTGCCGCATCCCACGTGCTTTTCTATGTACATTGTTATTTTAAAAGAAGCTTTTGTCAGCAAGATACTTGTCAGCTACAGACAGAAAAATGGACAGAGGCCTGGCTTAGCGGAAGCACTGTTACTGTGGCTGATGGACCACAAAACCCAGACTAAATTCCGATTGAAATTTTCTGGCATCTTTTGACCCAACCAAAAAGTAGAGGAAAAACCAAAAAGAAACTATGGAAGCCGAAGAGGCAGTTTCCCTCTTTATGGTCAGAAAACGCACGAACTGCTGGTCGAATGAGCTACGCGGAACTACTTGGTGTAGAAGTGTGGATAAAAAAATCAGCTTAACTTCTAAGGCTTCAAGGAAGGCCCCTGTTTTGGCCTTTGTTAGAAACTTTACCAGCTAATACGCAACAGGAGATGTGGCAAAAAGCCAAGATGGCTGGGTTGGAACTACTTTGCATTCACTAAAGCAGTGAAAATTAGGTGAACAAGAGCTTAAAGCATTCGACTGACAAAAATTCCGGACAAGGAAACCTGCCGGCCGCGGAGTGAGGCATAAGTACACTGAACTGTACTTTAGGGAGCCATTGCTCATCAGTTTTGGTATCCGTCAAAATGTGCAGCACGAATTTAAGGTAACCTACGAACAAAAAGAGTAATATGAAAGGTTTCCAGGCAACCAACCGCTTTTTCACAGAAACCCAAACAGTCCTGTCTCTTAGATTAGACCCTGAACTTTTACTGTCCGCCTTCGCAGGAAAGTAAACAGTTAGGACAGTCACTCGACCCGCTGTGAGAACAGGACTTGCAGA
Organism: Schistocephalus solidus; assembly: GCA_017591395.1. Classification (NCBI taxonomy): domain Eukaryota; kingdom Metazoa; phylum Platyhelminthes; class Cestoda; order Diphyllobothriidea; family Diphyllobothriidae; genus Schistocephalus; species Schistocephalus solidus. The sequence continues at coordinate 8,575 of WEDG01000067.1, read as the reverse complement.
AAGACCTCTAAACAACTGAATACTGTTGAACTGCATTTTAGACGCGTGGACCTGTGTGTGGACACATCAGTCTCATTCAGGCTAACGATTCGAACTCATTTTACTTCTGCATTCCATGGAGGACCTTTTAAGTTCTTTAAAAACGTTGATGGAATTGTCTGCTTTGTTCAATCCTAAATCTGGGTCTGAATTTATCAAAAATTAAAGTAACAAAAGTGTCATATAAGATCAAGAGCTGGTGAGCATGAGAGGGTTCACTCAACGTGGACCCTTAAATGCTGATCATTTTGAGCTACCAAAAGCAGGGTTGATAAAAGCACTGAGAGCGACATCACATGTGTCTAATAATCTACCGAAAAGAAATAAATAAGGCGATAAAATGTTTAGTTTAATATGAAAGAAATCGAATATTTACCGTTTTAATTAAATTATTTTGTACATCTTATAATTATTCGAAAACAAACTGTCATAGGTGTGTGATTTCATATTTAACGGGCCAACTCGGAAAAGATAGAAGCCATTTTCGTCTGTACTATTTGATAATATTATACTGTTCTCGAAACTGAAATGCTCTTTTTATCATTCCAGGAGGACTCTTTAGAAAAGTTTGATGGCTCTTCCTATGCATCTCGGTCACTCACCTGCAAGCTTGTTGGCCATTTTGAGCTCATAACACTTACGGAAAGGAAACTACGCCGGCTCCAGCTCACGCCAGCGAATGTAGACATTTCCACCATGTAAATAAACAATTTTTTACCCCATGAACGCCTCTCTGCCACTGATTATAAATATGCATATTCTGACTGATCTCCCATTTGTGGATTGCGACCTATCAACATACGCATTATTTAAAATTATTTGGAGACCTCTTTTTCTAAAACGTGACCTCTTTCACTGGGTTTCTACCTCTCCTCCAGTCATGTAAAATTTTGCGTAAATTTTTAATTGTAGTTGAAAAAATAAGTTCATTTTGTTTTTATTGTTAATTATTTGAACTAATTGGAGAGAACGCATGAAAATAAATACCTTGCAATTCAACACTAAACTAAAGACTCTTGACCGCCTTTATTGCTGTTCGTAGGCAACAAGATGTTGAAAATGAAGACCAAACAAATATATATATATATATATATATATATATATATATATATATATATATATATATATATATATATATATATATATATATATATATAAAGTACTAGCCCCCTTTAAAGAGAGCCATTTTCTAATGACACCTTACGGTATAACTGAAGAACCTTATTAGAAATAAAACAGCACAAGGGGCATGGATTATGCACTCCTGAGCCCTGCTGCGGTGGATATAGTCGTCCGAGGATTTCCGGAGGCCTGGTCGGGGGGATAACAGGGTCATGGGTCGACCGCAACCTATGCACAGCCGAAGGTCTGTTTGGGATAATTTTATTAGCCCACAGGGTACCATCTTTTCACTGGATTGCAGGTGTGGCCCCTAGTCGATAAGTCCTCAAAAGAAGGTTGGAGATTACCAAACGAGAATTCCCGACTGAATTTTGACAGAGGGTGAAAAATAAGAGAATTCCAATTAGAGATCAAAATAGATCCTTGCTGAAGGTCGAGTTGATGGAAGCAAGATTGATCAAGCGAAGTACCAGGCAAATTGGTTAAGAGTAAACTTAAACTGCCTCTATACGTGAAAAGATGGAATAAACACGATCGCAATACAATCCTCGCATTAACTACGACTCTGAGCGATGTGCTCAAGAGCTGCTTATTGTATTGAGCATGTAGTTGTATAGCAACTGCGTCCTTGCGCTTCCTCAGTCTTATCTGCGATTATCTCTGATGATGGGTTAGAGCGAGAACCTGAAACGTCACATCAATAAACTTCATGTTCTAGCGAGCGTATCCTTGTCTTCTGCGCTGCTTCCTGAAGTTCGCCTCTTTGCTTCTATTGGTTTAGATATGCCGTTTCGCTGATCTGCGCGATGAATTAGTTGTCGTCTCATTAATTATACCAGTTGTACATTAGCATGATAAGTGATTAAAATGATATATTACATCTCCTGACAAAGGCTTTTTGGCAGTGCAGTCTATCTATTTTCCATGGGCTTTTAGCGAACCAGATTTATGATATAAATGATATAAAGGTCGCTAAGGTTGCTAATTGCTGCAATGGCAAATTATCAACCGGCCGATTTAGTACAGCATATCCTTTGATTTTATAACAAACCTCCGAAGGCGTTTAGTCTAATTAGCTTTTTTCAAACATCGGATCACCAAAAATCAGTGAGCGTGTATTCTTTCGGGGTCAAAATTTTTGAATTCATTACTAAATTAAAATGCAGATTCACCCTTAAAAAGTGTGCATCTTTGAATTTGCAGGTGTGAAGTTTAGATGCGCATCGGTATTATTTAGTGCCATTGCTCTACTAAGTACCCCTCTGCGGTTGTTAATCAGTGCGTCATATTTCGGGGTCCTTCGGCAAGGAGTTATTTTATGAAAGCGTAGAACAGCTCAACCTGGTTCCTCGATAAAGAAACCCCCTAAATAATTTCTCAAACATATATTGAGTCACGAAAGCAATCCAAAGGCTCGTACAATTTTTCAAAAAATGCATACATTCCTGAACTTTAGCATCCCTGCGCAAAGCTAAACTTCTGAAAGCAAGCAATGCCGTCGATTAAATGATTTCGAAACATTTCACAGGCAAGACCCAAAATTCACATAACAAGCGTTTCTTTTAGATGTGCACCTGATCAATTTCTCACTAAGTCTTTGGTAAAGGTATTCAACAGCCCCGCCTATGGCATTCACAAAATGCGGTCTAGGGATTTCTATAACAGTGTAAATATTAAGGCACATTATCTTACCGAATCAGTGTAGAGAAAAAGCTGTCTCTTAACAGCTTTGGTAGAACCATTGGTTGCAGCATTTTGAACATAGAACAAGGACGATCTTTCAAAGTTATGAACGAAAATTGCCGAATAAAGTACATCAACATAAGACAACCACCACCGATTGCAGATACTAATGACCTCGACTAAAATCACGCATGAACTCATAACTATGCCGGTTAGGCGTTAACAGATATGGTATATGCTCGTCCAGTTGTGCCTTGGGGCTAAATCTAGAGCCCTAGCAGGCAGTCGCACAATGACCGGTAATGAGGCAGGGAAGGAATACGGGCAAAGATAAGGGAGACTGGAGCGACCATTTGTACATAGCATATTAGCCGTCAGTCGTCCCTAACCCATCCCAGGTTTTGCGTGACCTGGGCTGCAACCCTGGGTTCTTTGGTCATTAAGCGTTAACTAGTGCGGCGCCTTGCCCCTGAGCCACAGGCCACTAGTTCTGTCACTCGCAGTTGGACAAGTCGCTAGCAGGACCGCATGCGAGGTGGACTAAGCGTGGGAATCGCATCGGGCATAATTAAATAAGCACGTCTAACTCAGGCCAGCAAGTTCACCGCCACGGGCTCAAGCTGTAGGTTGAAGTTCAATCACAGGATTGGCAAATGCCCCACAAAGAACGACAAGGCTAGCCACAGTGTCAGGAACGCGAGCTGGTACGCAAATTCGCAAGCTAAACTGTTTTTTTCGATCTTTTACTATCCTGAGAGTGAACTCAATAACCGGTTCAACCATTCAAGTGAATAAATTATCCTTTTCAACAATCGGCTCCACAATTTTCCCCGACATGATTTATGAGACACGGATTTTGTCAGTGGTGGACGTACATTTGTGCTCTACGGGTTGTATATCGAAAGCACTCTTCTCTACCAGTCTTCAGTAGGAATTTCAGATAGCGGCATGCCGAAGGAAGCTGTCTAACGTCTGAAATGAAAGGTGGCAACTACTTTTAATGTTGCCGTTTGTTGGGATTAGAAATTTCCACCTCGGCTTGTCCAAAATTTGAGAGGTCGGCAGTTAAAGTTCCTCCTACGATGCAAGTCTTATCCTACGAACTTTTGAGGGTTGTTTAGAGATAGCAGTGGGTGTTTAAACTGGTATTTAAAAAACAAAATTTTTACGATAAAAATGCCCGATGGATTCCTTTTAAAATACACTGAGAATACCAATAAAACACGTGCCACAGCTAACCCTAATTTGAAGCAATTACAGATTATTATTAGATAAGACTTTTGGCAATGTATGAAAATCTCCATTGGTGCTTAGTCCACGATTCATGTAGAAATTCCTGGGAATAGAAGCCCACAATAGAGTACGTAAATTCACATTCCAGCAGTCAGTAGCATCAAAAAATAATTTCTACTGAATTGATTTGTGTACTATAACACGTTTCATCTAAAATAAAAGAGGGATATGCTATCTGGAAAAACCATAACGACATTTCTGAATGGTGGCCATACGAACGCTACCAAGCAGAAATGTCTAATGTTTGACTTATATGTCTAGGGAAAGTAGGTACAGATGAGACAGAGCTTGTTCTGACGCGAGGATCAGAAACTACTTCGGTAGTAAGACCTGTTCTGCATATGCCCCGCATAACTTATACCTCGTATTATTTCTATGTAACTAAAATTGGAACTTCAGTTCGTATTTAGTTACTCAGCAGGTTGATATAATACTAGTTGTCAATAATGCGTCACCTTTCCTCAAGTCATCTTTTACATATGGTACCAAAACTTTGGAAGCAAAAAAAAAGATTATTTTAGAACTCAGATGCTGAACGCATAAAGGAGCGCTTTTACGGAGAAACACACTTAGAAGCTGTATTTAGAAGATCGCTTCCAGGCAAAGAAACAAATGATATTTCACGACGAAAGAGCTTGGAAGACTTGCGTGGAAACTTACAGGTTTACACAGTATAAACAAAAATATCCGATCTGGCAAAATTGACACAGAGATAAAAGACATTTTTTCGGCTCTCGTCGCTGGAAAATCTCGTCGATGTAGCTAGTATACTTTCGAGAAACAGAAAGATCGACGATGAAGTAGTAAACTGAATCTACAAAGTCAGCCACGCCTTCGGCCAGCTGAAGGACACAGTCTGAAATCGCTGCGGCCTCTACCGCAACATTAGGCTCAGGATGTACCGGGTTGTTGTCCTGATACCGCTAATTTATAGGGTGGTTCCCAGCCAGTCTGTTAGAAACTACACGGGGAAGCCCACAAACGTACACCTTAGTTGCCGCTGGAGAATGCAAAGGCCCAAATGGCGAGACAAGTTCCCCGGCACTGAGGCCCTGAAATGTGCTGGGATCCTCTGCAACCACGCCAAATACATCGAGGTAAATCCAAATGTGATTGAGTGGCCATCTAGCGAAGATGGATGACGAGCGCCTACCTAAGCAACTATGATCTGGCGACGACGGTACGGGTGCTCACAGACATGGGGCGAACTCGGCTACTGCGAAATTCTGAAGACGTGCCTCAAGCATGGACAAATTTATCCAGTGATCTGGAAGGATTTCGTTCAGGATTGACAGACCTGGAGAGCCACCGTAAAGACTAGTACAGCCATTGTGAAGCCATCCGGATGGTCACTGTCAAGGCAACGAGAGCGGCTCATGGGTCTCAAGTGTTCTGAAGTGACAATAGCTTCGAAGCTTTTCCATCGTGTCCATGGTGCCAACGGACATTACGAGCACAGATTGACCTCTTCAGCCGTAAAAAGACCCAATGAATTATCAACTTTGTAAGTCCTCCGCTCCTCTCGGAGACCACCAAAACCCCGCTACCGTCACGTTGGTAGTCCGCTATCGCGGCCGCTCACCTACGCCGCACCCAGTCTTGAACCGCTCGTGAACTGCCGCCGGCATGGCAAGAGCTCGACGCCAATCGGAGCTGCACCCTTCGTTGCTTGGTTGCAGGCGGACAAAACCTAGGCACATGTACGTACTTCGCGTCAGGACAATCAAATGAAAATGACCGACACTCGGCTGTAGAGGAGAGGTGATGCCACTGTATTTTAAATACTGTAAGCCTCCTCCCGACTGCAGTAAACGTTTTAGAACTTACTCTATCTCTTCTGCCTTTTGATTCGTGAATGTGCTTGTGTATGAATCTGCAAACCTCGATAACTCAGCGATGACAATGAAGTGCACTACCGCTGGTTAGAACACCCCCTAAGCCCACCCAAACCCTACCACCCCCCCCCCCCACCACCAGAAATGCAAACTCAATCCCAACATGTCCGCATCGTGATCGCATCTTCATATCACGCTTCGGTCTGGTAGGTCACTTACGAATAAATCGTGTAGAGACCGCAGAACCAGGGTATGGAGCCCTGAAATAAAAATTTTACTCGCATATAACCTGCCCGTGGGGCCCAGGGCATTCAGATGCCACATGGACCTTCTTGTCTATATGTGCATCCACGACAGCGTAATTCACAGCAATATAAACACAGGCAATCCATCCTCTGCATCAAATAACCCTTTCACCAGCACCAGCACCACCAAAACTAATGAAATAGATGCCACTAATACCAACAGTAGATCAGTAGTCACAATCCCACCCTGGAATTACTGCCATCGCACATTTTGATCACGCATCGGCATAGTTTGTCACTTGTGCACTCATCGCTTTGAGACTGGCAAAACACTGTCAGAAGTCCCAACCAATAGTTGATACGCTATCTCATGAAACTTCAACCGAAATTCGATTAGATAATATTACTTAAGTAGGGTTGTAATATTACTTATCATGCAGCTTAATCCAAATATATTTCAGTCCCGTCAGGGTTCCGGCTATGGAACGAGATTCTTTTCGACCACCTGCAAAGGTAGCTGTCTGTAACAAACGATTAAATAAGCAGCATGCATTTTTCCACAGATTTCCAATGTCCTTATATATTCAAATGTAGTCTACAGAAAACATACGCAAAACATGCTTTCTTGTAATTTGGTATTCGAGTGTGACACACAAAGATCGGCTGGGTAGTGAACCGACATTCGGTCACCTTGACACTGTCTCGCTTTCGAAGTTCACAGCGTAAAGGAGGAGAGCGTGAGAGTGCCGTAGGCGCTGCGAAATTCTGCCTCATCATAAACATATTCGCGTCAGGTTATACTTGAAAGAAATCCTATGAGGCAGATGCTATGGTGCAGGAGGACAGAGCATAACCCCTTCATGGAAATTCTCAACCGCAAAACTAATAAATTTCAAGGTGGGTGTGGCAACAGAGGCGAAAAAATGTCCCCAGTTGCTTGCCACTTTATCGACCGGTGACTAAAGTCCAAGCAAGAAGATAACTAGCTGATGAACCACTACGGTCGAGAATCATTTGAATTCTCATCATCAACAAATTATCCAGTTAGAATAAATCAGAGCAAAAGTAAAAAACCTGACAACCGGAAGAGCCAGGCATGCTGTCGTCCAAACGAATGTGATAATGGAGCTTAAGAGATGAAAGCATCACACGAGACCGCACAAGCAAACCTGAATTTGAAGCATTTAAGATCTACAGCCTACACCAGGCGGTTACTGCTGTCAATGCCCACTTAGGAGTTAGGAAACACCCATATCCGGCAGTAAAAGTGGCTCGTACAGAGAAAGTTATCAGTCCTAACACCTGGCATTTATATCTGTAAAGCCGTGTTGCTCTCACCAACTTCCTTGCTAATTTCGGTTTCAAGGTTGGCTTTTTCCACCTGCCGATTGTGAAAATTGGCATGGTTTCTCTTTTTATATCACATAGGTAAACAGTTTCAAGATGGATATATGCAATTGGTCAGATATTTTTCGCTCTCGATTACGTTCTGCTATGGGCATTTAAACATATTTTCAACATTTCAATCTTACTTATAACCGAGCTTCACTAGCATCTAGAAATCCTCAAAGATCTCACTACATGATTGCGCATCACTGACCTTAAAATATTTATAGTTCAAGTAAAAACCCTAAATCAGACTCATAAATGTAATGACTATATCTTGTTGATTTTATCTCGAACATTTTGACTGTTAGCAAGGAGAATGAACTCCGCGAATCGAAAGGTGGACACCAGCACTAGAGGCCATCATACTCGACCGTTCCCATTGTTTCTCTGCGTCCCTTTGAAGGCTGTCCAAGGCAGAGCACGAACACAAGCTTAAACTCGGCATCCTTTGACAGCCTGGCGTCCACTGAACATCACGTCTAAGCCAGGAGGGCAATTTCTACGCGGGGAGCTCAGCTCAGTACGCAGTAACTCACACCTTCGACTTGGCCTTTTCGAGGTATGAGTAGTATTGAATAGTATCAGACCCAGGTCTGCCACCAGAGATCTGTAAAGATGGCGAGGAATCAACCTGAACAAACCACCGACCCTTGTCTGGGGTTACGTATGCCCGGCCATATAGCGTTCTCGCATGGAAATGCGAACTACTTGGAGATGTCACGGCGAAAAGGCCTTACCGGGTCTCTTCTTCACACCCGCCGATAGCCCTTTACGTTCTCCACCTTCCTCTGCCGCCTTTTGTAAGACGTCCATTGCAAGCCTTGATGAAAGCTCAGTGCTCAGTTAAAACTGGTTGATTGGCCTGCGTAATTGTGATACTTGACAAGACTTTCCACTGGGGACCGATCTCGTCCTCCGAATTCTGCTTATTTCCACTATTTCAACTATATATACACATATATATGAAAG